>JBBPBX010016965.1:6922-17092 GCA_038048925.1 Garcialebias charrua | reverse complement strand
GAGGCTGACTCCAACAGTCTTCTGTGCAGCCTTCACCACTCTCTGCAAAGCTTTTTGTTTCTGCAGCTGTGCAGCCTCCATGCCACACATTGATGCTGTAGCACAGGATGCTCTTCACTCCACACCTGTAGAAGGAGGTGAGGACTGAGCTTCCCAGACCAGCTCGTCCGAGCAGTCTGAGGAAGTAGAGTCTCTGATGACCTTTCTTGATCAGGCCGGTGGTGTTGTTGCCCCAGCTGAGGAACACACTTGTTTCAGTGGGTTGCTGACCTTTGTCTGTTAATAAAAACATAAAAAACAACAAAAATTTTGATTATGTCTGTCCTATTGTTCATTATTGAGTAAGTGACTAAACAATTAACTTTATTAAGACGTGTGTTATATATTCTATTGGTGGATGCTCAGCTAGTTATATATGTTGAGTCTTTTTGAAACTACTTCTCAGTAGTTGGACATTTTAATTTTATGTTTGTGTTGACGCACTGTTGAATCTTTTGAAAAAAAAGACTGAAGTTATTGAAGTCACAAGTTTTGATTTTAGTTAAAATACAGATAATTCAGTGCCGAATGAAATATGTTCTTTTTTAACATTTACACTTGCTGGTCATTCTGGTTGATCATCAAATTTGTCTTTGTGGATTGGCACACTGTGGCGTTCTATTATACTATCTGAGCTTCAAACTGCAGCTTTTCTTTAGTAAATAGAAGTTGAACTATTTTTGACTTGAAGATTTTTCTTTTGAAAAGTTAGCAACTTAAAAAAACGTGAAATAATATGTAAAGCTGGTGTTATATTATTTAATACCTTAAAAATACGTTTCCTGTGCACATCCATTGCCAAAATTTGTGGTCCACAAGTCCTTTAATGTTGACAGCTTTAGCCCACATATGAAAACGTTTGGACACCCCTGTCTTATGTCTTAAATAAAATGATGGCATTAGGATGCTCCAGCAAAGCACATTTATCTTCAAATGAAGGAAGAGCTTTGGAACAAATCCAACCTCACAGTTGCTTTTAGTCACTGCAGACTTTGTTTGGCTTCACATAAACTGTTAACCATTTAGTGTTTATGTACAATATTAAATAAAATTGCTTCTGGGGAGCTGTAAAAAGTCAGCTTACATTTCTTTGCTGTGTTTCTAATTACTGAGCCATTAAGATGAAGAACATATAGCACATCTGTCTGTTGCAGCGTTTTGCATTCTGGAGCTGTTTTGAGGAATGTTTTTATTTTTAAAAGACAACTTTTTTCTGCTATAAGTAATTTCTTCTAGATGTTATTCCAATTAAAACACAAAGAAAAGCTCAATAGAAGTTAGTGATAAATCGTTAATTGGCTTCTTATTTGTTTAAACTTTAGCAATGTTTTTAACACTCACTAACAGGTGAATCTACCGGTAATAAAAAAAGAAGCATATCCTCCCTCATTCCCAAACTCCTTCTCCTTTTTTAGTCAGAAGTTATACGAGTATAAAAAACACTTTGAGAAATTTGAGTCAGGATTTTATGCCCAGTTCCATACATGCTGCTGCACCTCCAATATATCTCCTCTCTGGACCCCATTTCTCACCGTAAAACAATGAAATTCGACTTTATATCCTGAAGAGTGATTTGTTGCTGCACTCTGGTCACAAACAGTTCAGGTCACACCTTGCTGTGAGGCAGCATTCTGTTGTTTCAAGGAGTCAATCAATTTCTAAAGTCATAGTGTGGCCTTCCCTGTGGGCCCATTCAAGCAACAAACCAAAATATGTTTTTCTCCTAAAATTTACATATACAGAAGTATGATGTGTGATATTACATTATAAAAGTGTTCAACATATGAAGGAACAAATCAAAAGCTACCAAATGGGTAGCACGGTGGCACAACTGGTAGAGCTGCTGCCTCTCAGCGAGCAGGTCCCCGGTTCAAATCCCGGTCCGGGGGCCTTTCTGGGTGGAGTTTGCATGTTCTCTCCGTGCATGCGTGGGTTTTCTCCGGGTGCTCCGGTTTCCTCCCACAGTCCAAAAACATGCATGTTAGGTTGATTGGTAACTCTAAATTGACCCTGGGTGTGAGTGAGACAGGTCCCTCTTGTAAATGAGTCCCCGTGGCTCAACGAGGTTAGCCTGTATAAATAAAGGTTGAATGAATGAATGAAAAAATATCTGCCTGAAATTCCCATTGAAGAAAAAGAAGAAATGGAAGCAGCTACAGTAAAAAAGTAATAGATATAAAAACACCCCATTTAAAATATGATAACAACATTCATAAGCTTGGTTGGCTACTGGGATTCTTAGTGGGCCAAATTATGGTCTGACAAACTGTAATCATATCAATCAGACCTTGAATATAATAAAAACGATCACTTGCTGTCCTTTTACTGACCGTTCACATGAAGACTGATTATTACATGAAGTAATGACCATGGAACATTTTAATATAATTCACAATAAAAATAAAAAAGCAATGAAAATTATCAGAGTCAGAGTCGGAGATCTTTTATTAACATTACACCAGTTTTCACCAATACAGCGTGAATATGTACGCAAATTCATCCTGAAGATGGGGTGAGTGTGGAAGCTGCTGCCTATTCAGAACACATGACATGTTCTTCAGCGCGGCCTCTCTCATCCGTATCGGGATGAAGGTCAAAGGTGTGAAAAAAGGAAAGTACCATGAGGATCATTAGCAGACAAGACAAGAGGAGCAGCTGTTTTGTCCTCAGTAGAACAGGTCTCAGGAGAAATTAGATATCCAGCCTTTTCCAAGGCTGTTTCCAAGGGAGTCAGATAAGAATGTCAAATATTTTCACTTCAGGCTCACTGTAATTTCTGCAGCCTTCAGTCTGTAAGGGCGACTCTGTTCCAAATGATCCAATTCGGGACTTTTTCCACTGATCCAAGCTCTGACCTCAGATGTTGACCACAGCGTCCAGAGTCCCAATCCGACCTTCCGGATAAGCTCGCAAACAGCTGATTTCTCGAGGTCACCGCGCAGACCAGACGTCAGGTGCTCCAGGCATTAAGTCCTGCTGAAGTCTCCCTCTTTTGCGATAGGCCAGTGCTCCACAAACGCCAAAAAGCAAAGTGCTGCCATCGTAATCCAATATAATCCAGATTCTTCACCTCCACAGAGCATAGCACAGAGAGCGAGACGCACACCATCCACACCCACAGGAATCCATGGCGTATCCTCTTCGTCACTCTGTGAGGGTGGACTGGCTCCCCTTGTGCCTTTCTGTAGAAATCTTGTTCGTAGAATCGAATGCCCAAACCTCCAATCCATCTTAATTTGCGTTCGAGGTGCTTTGCTGAGGAGCTGCAGGCAGCAGCAGGGGGGGGGGAGGACGGGAGAGGAAAGGCCAGAAGTGAAAATTATGGAGCATGGTGAGTCACTCATTCTTTTGAGAGAGACGACAAGGATCAGATGGAAGTGGGCGGAGGTAGGAGAAGAAACAACATATCGTACTTTTCGGTGTATAAGTCGCTGTATAAGTCGCTGTTTTTTTACTAATTTGCATGTCCTACGGCTTATACGCCAAAGCGACCTATTTATGGATTTTTTCCCATATTTTTAGACCCATTTTTGACTCAGATATGACCGTTTTCATCCATCCATCCATTTTCTTCCGCTTATCCGAGGTCAGGTCGCGGGGGTAGCAGCCTAAGTAGGGAGGCCCAGACTTCCCTCTCCCCAGCCACATGGAGCAGCTCCTCTGGGGGAATCCCAAGGCGTTCCCAGGCCAGCCGAGAAACATAGTCCCTCCAGCGTGTCCTGGGTCTTCCTCTGGGTCTCCTCCCGGTGGGACATGCCCGGAACACCTCACCAGGGAGGCGTCCAGGAGGCATCCTAACCAGATGCCCGAGCCACCTCAACTGGCTCCTCTCGATGTGGAGAAGCAGCGGCTCTACTCTGACTCTTGGCTGCCGCTGCTCCTCGTACTATTTTCTTGTTACTTTCTGCTGTTTTTTCACAGACCCTAGTCTGGGCATTTCTACCTTTCTGTGATTGAGAGATAGAGCACCTGTCTTGTCTGACTACGCTGCGGCTCAGCAGACGTTGCACGTTGCTGGCCAAAGCAGATGGCCGCTTGTCCTGAGCCTGGTTCTGCTAGAGGTTTCTTCCTTCTAAAAGGGAGTTTTTCCTTTCCACTGATGCCATTGTGCTTGCTCAGGATGGGAGACTATAGCGAGGCCAAGATTTGACTTGTTTGCTGGATTCCTTAATAATAATAATAATAATGAATTTAATTTATAACGCACTTTTCATTAATGAAAATCTCAAAGTGTTACAAAGTGCAACAAAATTAAAGGTAAAATAAAACAAGTGATAAACAAGTAAAATCACAGTATCAACTAAGATCAAAGATAGAATCATGAGGAGGCAGAGTAGGCTCGCTTAAAAAGAAAGGTCTTCAAGCCGCTCTTAAAGTCAACCAGTGCCTGTGGAACTCTCAGGCAGTCAGGAAGAGAGTTCCACAGGAGGGGGGCAGCCACACTGAAAGCCCGGTCTCCCATTGTCCTTAATTTGGTTCTCGGAATGTGAAGGAGATTACTGTTCTGTGACCGTAGAGACCGGGTGGATGAATATGGAACAAGAATGTCCTTTAGATAATCTGGTGAAGTTCCGTGTAAGCATTGATGTGTAATGAGAGCAGTTTTGTACTGAATTCTGTAGGCGACAGGAAGCCAATGAAGGTTATGGAGAATGGGCGTAATATGTTCAAATTTACGAACTCTCAACAAAATCCTTGCTGCACTGTTTTGAATATATTGAAGCTTCTGAAGGTATTTACCAGGGATTCCAATAAACAGGGAGTTGCAGTAGTCGAGCCTGGAGGAGACAAAAGCATGGACGAGCTTCTCAGCATCGGAAAAAGTTAGGGATGGGCGAAGTCTGGAGATGTTTCGAAGATGGAAGAAGCAAGTTTTAAACAGAAGCTTAATGTGATTTTCAAATGTAAGATGAGAGTCCATTTTTATTCCAAGATTTGTAACAGAGGTGGAGAGGGGGATGTCTTGTCCAGAAAAGGAAATTGTTGTTATAGTTGATGTTTGTACCTGGTGAGGGGTGCCAATCAGTATGGCCTCAGTCTTGGAGCAGTTTAATTGAAGAAAGTTCTGATTCATCCATGCCCTTATTTCCTCCAGGCAGGTAGAGAGGGCAGTGAGTGAAGATGGAGATGACAATGGGGAAGATGAGGATGCTCCAGTCCTGATGTAAAGCTGTGTATCGTCGGCATAACAGTGAAAAGAAATGTTGAACTGATTAATAATTTGACCTAAAGGCAGCATGTAAAGGGAAAACAGCAGGGGCCCCAGAACTGACCCCTGAGGGACACCACAGGAGACACAGACTGTCTGGGACGTGGCGTTGCCAAGACTAACACATTCCAGCCTATTGGAGAGGAAAGATTTGAACCAGTCCAGGACAGTGTCACAGAGACCGACCTCCACATGAAGACGGTGGAGGAGGATACTATGGTCCACAGTGTCGAAGGCTGCAGTGAGGTCAAGGAGGACAAGGATGGAGGGAGAACCAGTGTCAGCAGCCATGAGGACATCATTGGTAACTCTCAGCAATGCAGTCTCAGTACTGTGAGCTGCTCTGAATCCAGACTGGAACCTCATATAGGGAGTGTTGCTGTAGGTGGTCCTGCAGCAGAGCAGCAACTGCTTTCTCCAGCACTTTAGATAAAAAAGGGAGGTGTGAAATTGGGCAGTAATTAGAAAAAATGTCGAGATCCAAATTTGATTTTTCAGAAGAGGCCTAATGATGGCAGTTTTTAGAGGCAATGGAACATGACCAGATTGTAGAGACTTATTTATTATTTGTGTGATTAATGGGCTTATTGCCATTATTCCTTAGATAGAAAACTTTACTAGTCTAACCAGAATTTTGGGCTGTCAACCCCCTTAACTCCAGCACGAATTTTCCTTGGAGAACCACGTAGCTGCATTTATTGTTCGCTTACCTGCTACCTCTGTCAACCTCATGTGTCCTGTGGACTGTTCTGGATTCTCTCCTGTGCTCCGCTTCAAGGCAATGCTCGTTCAAGTTACATCTCAGTGCTTCTTGTATATATTTTTTTGGAGCCGTGGGTCTGCTGTTAGCGGCTAGCTCTGTGCTAGCTTCCACCGGCTCGTCAATGTTGACGTACTCCGCTTCGCAGCTGTTTGGACTTAACAACTGCTCCATTCCTCCTTCTATTTCCACCATCAAACAACTGGGACTTCTGCGTAGACCTCCTTACATCCATAGAAGCTCTCGGAAGAAATCCGCTTATTCTCAGCTAGCTAGGTCGGACTCGATACTTTCTCTTGGGCCATGCGACGTGTCGCACCTCGATTACATCATCAGAACTCTGCGTCTGTAGTCTCTTGTAGTCCACAGCGCACGAAGTGGCAAGGGAAACGTGGAGTGGACTTCAGTCTGCTTAAACCGGTTCAAAAGGCTCCCACTCCAACTGGTATTAAAATAGAACTTTTCAATGTACAATCACCATCCAACAAATCATGTCTAATTCATGATCACATTCTGGAGAAGAACTTGGACCTCATGTGTCTTACAGAAACTTGGCATCAACCAGATGTGTACAGTTCTCTGAATGAAGTTTGTCCCTCTGGATACAGTTATCTGCAAAGAGCCCGTTGCACTGGCCACGGCGGTGGTCTGTCTGTAATCTACCGCAGTAATTTAAAATGGTCTCATCTGGTTTCTCAGGATTTTTCTTCTTTTGAATGTTTGGCCTTCAGCTTCAAAGCCCCACTCCTGATGAATGCATATTGATTTATAGGCCTCCCAAACCGCATGTTTCATTTAACTCAGAGATGCATGACCTCCTCACTTTTTTCTGCACTTCCCCTATGAAAACTATTTTTCTTGGCGATTTAAATATCCACATGGACAATTCCTCTTCCCCTCTGGCAACAGATTTGGTCTCTTTTGGACTCTCTCAATCTCACTCAACATGGGGCAGAACCCTATGCACAACAGGGGGCATACTCTGCATTTGGTGATTATAGACACCGTACTCATCAATAACTTATCTGTATATGACCTGGGTGTGTCAGACCACAGTGTCATCTCCCTGGAAGTGCCTTCATCTTCGCCTGCTTCAAACCCAAAATGACCTATCCAGTTCCGTGACTTTAAAAACATTTCCCCTGATGTTCTGTCGGCTGATCTTCACGCCCTGACCGCTGTCAATCATTCATCTGCAAATGACTCTGTGGATTACTACAACCAATCTCTACAGGAGCTTCTGGACCTACATGCTCCCTTGAAAACAAGACTGGTGTCTTTCTCCCGTTCAGCCCCCTGGTACACTGGTGAGCTATGCAGGATGAAGGCAACTGGCCGTATTGAGAGACGTGTAAAATCATCTGGTCTCTCTGTACATAAGCAGGCATACAAAGAACATCAGAAAGCGTATGCCTATTCTCTTAAAGAAGCACACTCCAAATATTATTCCAACATCATCAACACCTGCCCTGGAAACTCTAAACAGCTCTTCTCCACAATAACTCATCTGCTTAATCCCATTAAACAAACTCCTGAAGACTCTGTTCAAAAATGCAACCTGTTCCTTTCATCATTTAAAAACAAAGTTGACACTATCAGATCTCAGCTCCACAACCTCCCTGATCTTCGTTTGCCATCTACCCGTCTGCATTCTGGGTCCCTGAGCAGCTTTGATGAAGTTGTTCAGAGTGAGGTGGAGACCATCATCAAGAAAATGAAGCCTTCATCCTGCGCCCTGGATCCCTTCCCCTCGTCTCTCATAAAATCCAATCACTCTGCAATAAGCCCATTAATCACACAAATAATAAATAAGTCTCTACAATCTGGTCATGTTCCACTGCCTCTAAAAACTGCCATCATTAGGCCTCTTCTGAAAAAATCTAATTTGGATCCCGACATTTTTTCTAATTACCGCCCAATTTCCCACCTCCCATTTCTGTCTAAAGTGCTGGAAAAAGCAGTTGCTGCTCAGCTGCAGGACCACCTACAGCAACACTCCCTGTATGAGAAGTTCCAGTCTGGATTCAGAGCAGCTCACAGTACTGAGACTGCATTGCTGAGAGTTACCAATGATGTCCTCATGGCTGCTGACACTGGTTCTCCCTCCATCCTTGTCCTCCTTGACCTCACTGCAGCTTTCGACACTGTGGACCATAGTATCCTCCTCCACCGTCTTCATGTGGAGGTCGGTCTCTGTGACACTGTCCTGGACTGGTTCAAATCTTTCCTCTCCAATAGGCTGGAATGTGTTAGTCTTGGCAATGCCACTTCCCAGACAGTCTGTGTCTCCTGTGGTGTCCCTCAGGGTCAGTTCTGGGGCCCCTGCTGTTTTCCCTTTACATGCTGCCTTTAGGTCAAATTATTAATCAGTTCAACATTTCTTTTCACTGTTATGCCGACGATACACAGCTTTACATCAGGACTGGAGCATCCTCATCTTCCCCATTGTCATCTCCATCTTCACTCACTGCCCTCTCTACCTGCCTGGAGGAAATAAGGGCATGGATGAATCAGAACTTTCTTCAATTAAACTGCTCCAAGACTGAGGCCATACTGATTGGCACCCCTCACCAGGTACAAACATCAACTATAACAACAATTTCCTTTTCTGGACAAGACATCCCCCTCTCCACCTCTGTTACAAATCTTGGAATAAAAATGGACTCTCATCTTACATTTGAAAATCACATTAAGCATCTGTTTAAAACCTGCTTCTTCCATCTTCAAAACATCTCCAGACTTCGCCCATCTCTAACTTTTTCTGATTCTAAGAAGCTCGTCCATGCTTTTGTCTCCTCCAGGCTCGACTACTGCAACTCCCTGTTTATTGGAATCCCTGGCAAATACCTTCAGAAGCTTCAATATATTCAAAACAGTGCAGCAAGGATTTTGTTGAGAGCTCGTAAATTTGAACATATTACGCCCATTCTCCATAACCTACATTGGCTTCCTGTCACCTACAGAATTCAGTACAAAACTGCTCTCATTACACACCAATGCTTACACGGAACTTCACCAGATTATCTAAAGGACATTCTTGCACCATATTCATCCACCTGGTCTCTACGATCACAGAACAGTAATCTCCTTCACATTCCGCGAACCAAATTAAGGACCATGGGAGACCGGGCATTCTGTGTGGCTGCCCCCCTCCTATGGAACTCCCTCCCTGACTACCTGAGAGCTCCACAGTCACTGGTTGACTTTAAAAACGGCTTGAAGACCTTTCTTTTTAAGCTAACCTACTCTGCCTCCTCATGATTTTATCTTTTATCTTGGTTGATATTATTATTGATTTTACTTGTTTTATCACTTGTTTTATTTTTGAATTTGTTGCACTTTGTAGCACTTTGAGATTTTTGTTAATAAAAATTGCGTTATAAATTAAATTCATTATTATTATTAATATTAAATCTAGCAGATTTGACCATTTTGTGAATTTATTAAGGAACGGTTAAGCTCAGGAACCCTTGTGCTATAATGTTAGCAAAGAAATATATTTTTTCTCAGCAAAGAAATAATTGTTTTTACCGTGTTAATCTTGTAAAGTCATTCCATGCTGGCTTGCTTCTGTGGCCGCCATTTTCAGCAGGGCAAATGAGGCGCTGACACGTCGCGTAGCGGTGATGCATAATAGATGCGACTTAAAGGGCGAAGCAGCGTATTTATGGATTTTTCCAAATAATTCCCAATCATTGGACAAAGCGGCTTATACACAGAAGCGACTTTTATAATGTAAATGGTAAATGGAACTTATTTATATAGCGCCTTCCAGCCCCCTCTGAGGAGCCCCAAAGCACTTTACAATACGAGCCATCTACCCATTCATACACACATTCATACACCGTTAGTGGTAGCCTGCTTTGTAGGGCGCTATCCAGACCTACCGGGAGCAACTCAGGGTTAAGTGTCTTGCCCAGGGACACAACGACACATGGTGGACGGATGCGGGACTCGAACCTCCGACCTTCCGATTGGGGGTCGACTGCCATTACCACTGTGCCACGGCCGCCCCGTTTTTAAGCCGAAAAGTACGGTAATATCCTTCCATCTAATCATCAATTAATACTAATCTAATACAAACAAACAACAACAAAAAACACATTACAATATTTATTCTGTTGTTTTTATTTACGCTTGCTATTTACCATCATGTTTTTTC
>JBBPBX010016964.1:0-47435 GCA_038048925.1 Garcialebias charrua | reverse complement strand
TTTCCGTTCGGGTAAGATTTAACATATTTTTTATGGATACATTTTCAGAGCATGTGCTGATGTAACCCAGAACTGAGGAAGCATAAAGTTCCAGATCAACTGAGCTCCCATCAGTAGCTGCCTCCCTGAAGACAGACCAGTTTGTCTTCTCAAAACAGTCTTTCAGCATGGGGGTACTATCTTGAAGCCACAGTTTGATCTCTCTTTGTTCCGGCTTGGAGCGTCTCAGCGGGGGGAGCTGTCTTGGGACCAACAACAAAGCACAGTGGTCGGAAGCCCCGAGCGGTGGGCGTGGCTTCGCCGTGTACGCCCCCTTCACATTAGTGTAGACTTGGTCAAGCGTTTTATTTCCTCTTGTTGCTGTGAAAACGTGCTGGTTGAAGGTTGGGAGAGAGGCCTGGGAGAGAGGTCTGATACTTAAATCTGGATATCGGCCGATACCAATCTAGTTCTGATATCCTCATTATCATTGATTTTAGATGAGGCTGTAATAATCTCCTCTCAAGCACAATGTGTACACATATATGCATGCATGTCCAAAGAGGCAACTTGAAGTTTTATTAATGTTGGATAAGTTTCAAAGTTACGATTAAATTCTGCTAACACAAAATGTGTTATTTTTTTATTCCTAGCTTTAAAATGGACATTAAAGTGATTCATTTAAGTGATTGTTTAAAGTTATTTTATATATTCTTTTAAATAATGGGGTGATATAAGATTTTTTTTTTCTTTCTGCACTCTTTTCATTCAATGTTTTCTTTCTGAGGAATTTGTTTTATTTTTTCTCTTTTAAATGAATAAATTAATTAAATAAAATATTAAATAGCTTTACATCTGCTAAGTTCATAGCATAAAACAACACAGACATAGGTTTAGCAACTTTTGTTTCCGTCTGAAGGGCCTGATGGATGACCTCTCAACCGCCTGCCTGACCGACCCCAGCTTGATGGATGGTGTCCAGGCCTCCCGTCTGATCTGTTCTTGTTTGACCTGTCTCTGCCTGATCCGGCTCCAGAGGACGTCTCCTCGCCGCTACCTTTTATTTGTATTTAGCCTCCAAAAAAATTGAAATCACCGTCAAATAAACATAAAATTCTCAACCCAATAATTCTCAGTCGGGTCATCTGGACAGTTTCTTTTTTATAGACAAGTTTCACCCTACATCCGGAGGGCATCATCGGTCAGAGGAGTTCCAACAAACTGTTTCCCCACCAAGCAGTAAACACCTTAAGTGGACCAACCAGTTTGCTGGAGCCAAGATAGTTTCTGGGGACCGTCCTGTCTCTCATCGACTCCTCCCAGGCAGGCAGCCACAGCCAAAGTGGTTCAAGGCAAGAAAGTTCATGCTCAATAATCCAGGTACCAAATCCAATAATTCTCAGTCGGGTCATCTGGACTGTTTATTTTTTATAAAAACGTTTCACCCTCCATCCTCCATCTAGTTTCTATAAAAAAGAAACTGTCCAGATGACCCGAGACTGAGAATTATTGACTTTGGTACCTGGATTATTGAGCATTGTTGGGTTTGTGTTTGTGTGTATGAGTGAGAACTTACCTTGCAGTTGCTGATGGCTGGAGATAGGAGTTCCTGTGTAACCACCTGCTGCCAATCCAGTTAATGAGTCCAGCTGCTATATAAGCCTTGGATGAGGTTCCAATCTTCGCTGAATCATTAAGTCACTTTGGGTACTGTGAGACAGCCATTTTTAGTATACTCCTTCGTGAACTTGTGTTTGTTCAATTGTGTCTTCTTGTGTTCTTCAAGACAAATCTGTGACTCACCTCTGGAATCTGAACCTGACAAGCTGCCTCCAACTGGACTCCTTCTCTGAGAAACTCTGTCCTCCAGCCTGACCCTCCTCCACCAGCAACCACCTGCAAGACACTACTAGGACTCTTGGAAATTACAAGGATTTACTCACCAAATGGACATCCGCCTCCTTCCATGGTTTGCCTCCTCCAAGTTCCTTCTGTAAGAGAGAGACTCAATTAAATACTACTATTGCAATATTCCTCCACAAGACATCATCATTAATCCTTTTCCCTTTCCTTCCAGGAACCATGACTTCCTTTATCCAGCATTGTAAATAAAATCACTTTTACTGATTACCTGTGTTGTGATCCTTCTCAGCTCTGGTTTGAATTGAGTACTATTTCAGTAATCCATTATAACAGAATGATTCAGCCATAACATGAGTACTCACAACCAGACTGAGATGGATCAATTAAGAGAAGCTATTCTTTCCCAAGAACAACGACTAACTATAACCCAAAACATGTTTCAACAGAGTCTAAACCAACAACAAGCGACCTCTGAGAACTTGACTAAATTAGGAGAAATGGTCCACGAGCTGGGAAATCAAAGATCTCCCCCTTCCCACACCGGAATCACCAACACTGTATCCGTTGCACAAACTCCAGAGCCACCAACCCAATACCCTGTCCGTGAGTCAGAGACAAGACCCAGTCAGCTGTTTGCTGGTAAATCTGAACAGTTTGGTGGGTTTATGCTGCAGTGTAACCTAGCCTTTAGCAGAGCGCCACGGGCCTATTCCTCCGACTCGTCCCACATCTCCTACATAGTTTCCGCCCTACGAGGAGAGGCTTTAAGATGGGCTGATGATTATTTTGGATCAATTTCTGTAAATGACTGTACCTTTTCCTCCTTTTTCAAAGACTTTCAGAGAGTTTTCGAGCGACCGCTGCACCAGGAAACAACTTCCAAGAGGCTAATGGCGCTGCGTCAGGGGAACCAATCTGCGGTGGACTTCGCCCTTCACTTCCGGATTGGGGCCAGACAGGTCGGATGGGAGGACCTCGCTCTACGTGGAGTATTCGTTAATGCGCTCAATGATCACATTAAAAATCAGTTGGCACTGGTAAATGAACCTGACAACTTGAACGATCTTATTGATTTATCCATCCGCATTGACGATCGGCACAGAGAGTATTTGGGGTTGTTGAACTACAAACCCCAGGGTCCTTCCTCTTCCGAGACTCCACTTCCGGATCCGGTAAGCCACAGTCCAGTATGTGATTCTATGAATGAACCTGATTCAGCAGAGCCTATGTTAATTGGGCGTACCCGCCTCACCTCTGAAGAGAGACAGAGGCGGTTTTCAGCTAAAGAATGTTTATATTGTGGGAAGAAGGGACACTTCATTTCTTCATGTTCTCTTCGGTTAAAAGGCAGATCCCACCAGTAAAACAGGAGATACTGGTGGGCGCTTCTAACATTTCTCCTGAGAATCGTCTTACACTTCAATCCTCAGTATGTTATAATGACATTAATCTTCCCGTGTAGGCTTTAATTGATTCTGGAGCTGAACAGAATTTGATCAGTGACTATGTAGTAGAACACCTTTCCATTCCTACGGACAGATTACATCAAACTTTATCTATGACAGCACTCACCGGCCAGTCTATTTCCTCTATTTCCCATAAAATCACCTCTTTAAAAATCATTGTATCTGGCAACCATCATGAACAAAGTGAATTTTTTGTTTTTCATTCAGATACTCCTCAGGTTATATTAGGTTTCCCCTGGCTCAGAAAGCATAACCCTCACATTGACTGGCATCACAATCAGATTGTTTCCTGGAGTAATTATTGTTCCTCCAACTGCCTTAAATCTGCAGTCACCTCCTCTCCTCCACCTTGTTATGACAAAGAGGAGGTGGATTTGGCATCTGTCCCGAACTGTTATCATGACCTGGCCCCTGTGTTCAGCAAATCCTGAGCTCTCTCATTACCTCCCCACAGGCCCTACGACTGTTCCATAGAGTTACTTCCTGGAGCGCCCTTACCTTCCTACCGTCTGTATAACCTGTCTGGTCCTGAGAAGCAAACTATGAGGGACTATATTGATGCTTCACTTTCCTCTGGCATCATTCGTGCTTCGACGTCTCCAGTAGGAGCTGTATTTTTCTTCGTCGCCAAGAAGGATAAGTCATTGCGGCCTTGCATCGATTACAGAGAACTCAATCAAATCACTGTTAAAAATAAATACCCTCTCTACCTCTTATCGAGTCCATTTATGAACAACTTGGGGAGGCTTCCATCTTTACTAAACTTGACCTCCGGAACGCATATCACCTGGTTCGTATGAAGGAGGGGGACGAATGGAAAACTGCCTTCAGAACCCCTTTTGGACATTATGAATATCTGGTGATGCCTTTTGGGTTGTCTAACACTCCTGCTGTGTTCCAGGCCTTGGTCAATGATGTGCTGAGGGATTTTCTGTCGCAGTTTGTCTTTGTCTACCTAGACGACATCTTGATCTTCTCTAAGGACCCTCTACAACACACGTAACATGTGCGGGCAGTTCTCCAGCGGCTGCTAGAGAACCAACTCTTTGTCAAAGCAGAAAAGTGTGAGTTCAATGTACCCTCTGTTACGTTCCTGGGATTTGTGTTTAAGAGTGGACAGGTCTGGACGGACTCTGAGAAAACCAAAGCCGTGATGGACTGGCCCACTCCCCAGACCCGCAAACAACTGCAACGCTTCCTGGGTTTCGCCAACTTTTATCGCCGCTTCATCAGAAACTTCAGTCAAGTGGTGAGTCCACTAACTAAACTGACCTCTTCTCTCCGTGTTTTCTCCTGGACCAGGGAGGCCGAGGAGGCCTTCGTCAAACTCAAGGGACTTTTTTCCTCTGCCCCATTTCTGAACCATCCTGACGTCAGCTTGCAGTTCATTGTTGAGGTTGACGCCTCGGACTCGGGCGTGGGGGCTGTTCTCTCTCAGCGGTCCCCAGTCGATGGCAAGGTCCACCCTTGTGCGTTTTTCTCACGCCGCCTGTCCCCTTCTGAGGCCAACTACGACGTGGGCGTTCGGGAGTTGTTGGCCATTAAACTGGCTCTGGAGGAGTGGAGGCATTGGTTGGAGGGCTCCAACCTCCCTTTTGTTGTTGTCACCGACCATAAAAACCTTTCTTATCTATGGACTGCCAAGAGACTAAACCCTAGACAGGCCAGGTGGTCCCTGTAGTATCAGGCTGTTGGTAGGAACCTTTGTGTTGTATTGTGTTGCGGGTCGGACCGTAATAAAGGTTACCTGTTAAGACGGAGTCGTGTCACGCATGCTTCTGTGAAGCCTCAAGGGTTTATTAAATATATACATATCGGAGAACAGAACATGGTGTCAGAAGTATAAAAGTATAAAAGACTAAGTGAAGAGAGAGACTAATTATAAACGACGTCATCATGAACCAGTTTCAAGTCGCCCTGCCAGAAAAGTTCACATTCAGAGCTGAAGACTGGACGAAGTGGATAAAGCATTTCGAGAGGTTTCATATCGCGTCTGGTTTGGAGACACAAGCGGATGAAAACCAAGTAAACACGCTTATCTACACTATGGGGGACGAGGCAGAAGATATACTGGTTTCCTTGCATCTAACTCCAGAAGAAGCGAGTGAGTACGAGACTGTTAAAGGACGGCTGGATGCTCACTTCGTAGCCCGCAGGAATGTTATATTTGAACGGGCGAAATTCAATCAGCGCCAACAGGAGACGGGTGAGTCCATCGACGGCTTTCACACCGCGCTGCACTGTTTGGCTGAATACTGTGGATACGGGACTTTGCATGATGAGATGGTGCGTGACAGATTCGTCGTGGGTTTGAGAGATAAAAGACTATCAGAACAGCTACAAATGGACACTGAACTGATGCTCGAGAAGGTGTTAAACAGAGCCCGTCAGAGCGAGCTAGTGAAAAAGCAACAGGAAATGCTTCTTGCTCACTTCAAGCCGGACATTGTGGGGGCGCAGTTGGACCGCGTTCACGCGAGCGGGAGCGCGCGCTACAGACAGCCGAAGGCCGTGTTCAAACCTTTTGTCACAAAACTACATAGGATAAAAAGGTCCAGTGCAGAAGATGTGGTGACATGAAAGGACACAGTATGCAGCAATGCCCTGCTAGAGAAGCAGCTTGTAATTATTGTGGAAAGAAGGGACATTTTGCAAAAGTCTGCAGAAATAAAAAAATATGTGAAGTAAATGCTGGATTTGAAACAGAAAGCACAAATATAGACAAGGATGTTGCTTTCCTGGGATCACTTTCTACAGAAGCTAATGAAAATCCATGGATGACAGACATACTGGTGGACAAACATAAGACTGTATTTAAAATAGATACAGGAGCTGATGTCACAGCTGTCCCAGAGACATGGTATTCTCAGCATCAATTAGGCAAATTAGATAAACCAAAGAAAATCCTACAGGGACCGGGAGGCACCGATTTGAAGGTGAAAGGCATGTTTACAGCAACTCTCAGTAACAACAGTGGTAGTACCAAGGAGGACATTTATGTTGTGAAGGACTTGTGTACATCACTGCTGAGTGGACGTGCTGCAATGGCATTAAAATTGGTTGCCAGAATAAACCAAATAAGTTTGGACTCCATCGATGCTGCTACAGCTGATGTTTTGTCCAGAGCTCCAATCTCCAGCGAGTCAGGAGGTCTGCAAGAAGAGGAGGTCAACTTATATGTTGACTCAGTCGTTGCATCTTTACCTGCCACGGAACCACGACTGAGAGAAATCCAAAGACATCAGGACGACGACAGCATACTCAAACAGCTGAAAAAGTTCTGTGTAGAAGGATGGCCAGATAAATACTCTACTGAGAAAAGTGTTCAGCCTTATCTGCCATTCTCAGGTGAACTTACTGTTCAAAATGGTCTGCTTCTTTATGGTAGCAGAATAGTGATTCCAGCTTCTCTCAGAAAGGACATTCTTTTGAAACTACATGAGGGTCACTTGGGAATAACTAAATGCAGAGAAAGGGCCAAACATTCAGTGTGGTGGCCGGGTCTCAGCAGCGAGCTGATTAAGCTGTTGGAGACCTGCGACACATGCTGTCGGGAGAGAACAAAACACAAAGAGCCACTACTGCCCACTGAATTCCCACAAAGACCATGGGCCATGGTGGGAGCTGATCTTTTCCAGTTTAAGGAAAAACAATATTTGATTGTTGTGGATTATTTCTCCAGATTTTTTGAAGTTGCAAAACTTACCTCCACAACATCTGAAGGAGTGATCGAACACTGTAAGTCCATCTTTGCACGGCATGGCATACCAGAATGTCTCCGATCTGATAACGGGCCACAGTTTGCTTCAGATTCCTTCAGAAGATTTGCACAAGAATGGGGTTTCAGCCATGAAACCTCCAGCCCAAATTTTCCTCAGAGCAACGGCGAGGCTGAGAGAGCTGTCAGAACCATCAAGACTCTCCTTAAAAAGTCGAAGGATCCGTATCTCGCTCTCATGGCCTACCGTTCCGCTCCATTGGCAAATGGATTCAGTCCGACTGAGCTTCTCATGGGAAGGAGGATAAGGACAACTGTTCCTGTTACTCAGTCGCAACTAACACCAAAGAATGTTGATATGGAAAAACTGAGGACTGCAGAGGACAATTATAGACAGAAACAAAGACAAAACTACAACCGGAGGCACCGGGCTCACAACATGTCAACTCTACATCCAGGTGAGGAGGTGTGGGTGACAGATCTGCAAACAAGAGGAAGAGTAGTGTCTGGAGCAGGTCCACCTCGATCCTACATTGTCGAGACACCCAGAGGCTTGCTGAGAAGGAATAACTACCACCTTTCACACACTCCTAGAGCAACTGAAACTTCTGCTGTTCCACATGAGACAGTACATGAAGAAAACATTGACAATTACACACACACACCTGATCCAGATGAAGACCAGCAGGAGGCTAGCCATCAGACTCCACCACCTGAGAGTCGAGTTTCACTGAGAAATAGGAGACCTCCAGCTTATCTGGATGATTATATTTGTTCATAGGAACTGAGTGAGTTTCCTGCATGGGGCAGAATAATCCCCACACTCAGTTAGAGGATTTGGGTAGTCCACCCCTCCCTCTTAGTTAAAGTTAAATGTTACAGAGATTACTGTTCTGAGATTTATATACATCTGGGTTCTTAGGCTGAACTGTGACTGTAAAGAGATTTGAGTTTGTGCACTGTTGGTGTATCAGAAATGAATAACAGTGATAATAAGTTAGAGTTCTAGCACATTCTGCTTTAGGAAAGTATTAGTGCAATTATGTTTGTAGACCCTCACAACAAATGCTATTCAGAAAGGGGGATGTAGTATCAGGCTGTTGGTAGGAACCTTTGTGTTGTATTGTGTTGCGGGTCGGACCGTAATAAAGGTTACCTGTTAAGACGGAGTCGTGTCACGCATGCTTCTGTGTAGCCTCAAGGGTTTATTAAATATATACATATCGGAGAACAGAACAGTCCCTATTTTTCGCCAGGTTTAACTTTTCGATCACTTACCAACCAGGGTCGAAAATGTTAAGCCAGATGCTCTGTCCAGACAATTTTCGTCAACAGATTCCTCCGAGTCTGCTGGGACCATCCTCCCCCGCACTTGTCAAAGTCAAAGTCAAAGTCAAAGTCAACTTTATTGTCAGAACTGCAATATGTACAGGACATACACAGGACCGAAATTGCATTTCTCTCAGTCCCTCGGTGCAACAGTAACCATCTAAACACTAAACACTAAAACATTTAATACACATAAGCATAAAATAGTAAAAAAGTGTAACACTGTCCTGAGTTTTTTCATAATAGTATAAAAGTATGAAAATTAACACCAACACTGAAACACCAAACACCCCTAAAACACCAAACACCCAATGAACATAAGCATAAAATGAAATAATAAAAGTGTAATACTGTCCTGAGTTTTTGCATAGTAGTATAAAAAGTATAAAAAGTATATCTATAAAATAAACTGAAGGTTCTAGCATTGACATTTGCAAAGAGTGGCACAGCAGCATATAAGTTAATGTACACAGTATATGTATGAGGTAGTTGATGTTGGTATAGAGGCAAAGTGGCATATGCAGTGAGGCACATAAGGCACATTTGGCATCCTTAGATAAGGCTAGTCAGAGAATGCTGTATATGTATCTGCAGTAGTGTAGATAAAAGTAGTGTAAATGTAAACAGTAGTAATAAATGTAAAGCAGTAGTAATAAATGTAAACAGTATTAATAAATGTAAACAGTGAATGTAAACAGTAGTATGACTATAGGCAGTAATGTAATACAAACATTAGTGCAAATATGAGAAGTAGTGCAAACTGAATGAACACATGACCGAGAGTTTAGTGAATAACCCGTTTGATGACACAGAGTCCAGTGTTAAAAACTTTGTGTTGAGTGGTAATGTGTGAGAAAGTTTTTTGTGTTAAGGCAGTTCAAATGGGAGGGGAGGCAGAGCAGGCAGAGTGTTTAGCATTCTGACTGCCTGATGAACAGAGCTGTCTCTCAGTCTGCTGGTACGAGCCTGGAGACTCCTCAGTCTCCTCCCTGATGGCAGCAGTCTAAAGCGGCTGTGTAGTGGGTGTGTGGGATCACCTGCCATGCGGTGGGCTTTCCGAGTGAGGCGTTTGCTGTGTAAGTCCTGCAGTGAGGGCAAGGAGGTGCCGACGATCTTCTCAGCTGCTTTCACGATGCGCTGGAGGCTCTTGCGGCAGGATGCAGTGCATGCACCAAACCACACAGTGATGCAGCTGGTCAGGACACTTTCTATGGCACCTCTGTAGAAGGTGCACATGATGGAGGTTGAAGCTCCAGCCCTTTTCAGCTTGCGGAGAAAGTAGAGGCGCTGGTGAGCCTTCTTCGCCAGTGCTGCAGTGTTCCTGCTCCAGGACAGGTCCTTTGAGACGTGCACTCCCAGGAACTTGGTGCTGTCCACTCTCTCCACTGCGGTGCTGTTGATGGTCAGAGGGGCATGTTGTGCATCCCTCTTCCTGAAGTCCACGACAATCTCCTTTGTCTTCTCCACGTTGAGAGTGAGATTGTTGTGTCCGCACCACAAGGCCAAGCGGCTCACCTCGTTCCTGTAGTCCGTCTCATCGTTGTTGCTGATGAGACCTACCACTGTTGTGTCGTCCGCAAACTTGATGAAGTGGTTGGAGCTGTACGATGGTGTGCAGTCGTGTGTTAGCAGGGTGAATAGAAGGGGGCTCAGCACACATCCTTGTGGGGCCCCTGTGTTCAATGTGATGGTGCTAGATGTGTTACTCCCGATCCGTACTGTCTGTGGTCTCCCGGTCAGGAAGTCTAGCAGCCAGTTACACATTGAGGTGTTCAGCCCCAGACTGTCCAGTTTATGGATGAGCTGTTGGGGGATGATGGTGTTGAATGCCGAGCTGAAGTCGATGAACAGCATTCTAACATAAGAGTCCTTCGTGTCCAGATGTGTGAGAGCTGTGTGGAGGGCAGAGGAGATGGCATCGTCGGTTGAGCGATTAGGTCGGTATGCAAATTGGAAGGGATCCAGGGAGGCAGGGAGGACAGATGTGATGCTTTTCATGACTAGCCGTTCAAAGCACTTCATCAGGATGGGGGTGAGTGCTACTGGGCGATAGTCATTGAGGCATGCGGGCGTTGCCTTCTTTGGGACAGGGATGATGGTGGTGGCTTTGAAACAGGTGGGGACGATGGCCTGACTCAGCGAGATGTTAAAGATGTCCGTGAAGACCGCTGCGAGTTCCCCTGCACAGTCTTTCAGCACACGACCAGGTATGTTGTCAGGACCAGAGGCCTTCCGGGCGTTAATCTTGATGAATGAACGCCTTACGCTGTCTGAGGACAGCGCCAGCACCTGGCCATCAGGAGAGGGGGGGAATTTTTGTGCAGGTGTGCTGTTACTTGCCTCAAACCGAGCGAAGAACTCATTCAGTTCATTCAGCGTAGAGGTTGAGCTGTCACAGGTCTGGGGGGGGGGTTTGTAGTCTGTGATGGTCTGTATTCCCTGCCACAGACTGCGTGTATCCTTGCTGTCCTTGAAACGGTGAGCTATTTTCCTGGAATACTGCTCCTTGGCCTCACTGATGCCCTGGGTCAGGTTCTTTCTGGCTGCCTTCAGGCCCACCTGATCTCCCGCTTTGAAGGCAGCATTCCTGGCTTTCAGGAGTCTGTGAACCTCAGCTGTCAGCCATGGCTTCTGATTAGCCCGAACAGTGATGGTTTTGAGGTTGGTAACATCATCAATGCACTTGGCGATGTATGAACATACAGTGTCTGAGTACTCCTGGAGACATGTGTTGTTGTTTGTGGTAGCAGCTTCTTTGAACATACCCCAATCTGTGGTGTCAAAACAGTCCTGGAGTGCCTCTGAAGACCCCTCTGGCCACACTCGTATCTGCTTGCGGACTGGTTTTGTGACTTTCACCAGCGGCCTGTATGCTGGCTTTAGCATAACACAGATATGGTCAGAAGCACCAATGTGGGGGAGGGGGAGGGCTCTGTAGGCATTTTTCATGGTGGTGTAAACTTGGTCCAGTGTGTTGTTTCCTCTTGTTGCAAAGTTTATGTTTTTGTATGTTTTTGGAAATACACTCTTTAAATCTGCATGGTTGAAATCACCAGCCGTGATGAGAAAAGCATCAGGATGGGCTGTTTGTTGCTCACTGATGTGCAGATATAGTTCATTCAAAGCCTCACTTCTAACTTTGCTGTTGGAGCTTGGAGGGATATATACAGCAACAATCAAAACAGCTGTAAACTCCCTCGGCAAATAGAACGGTCTGCATTTAATAGTCATGAACTCCACTAAAGATGAGCAGTGTTTGTAGACCACAGCAGCATCCAGGCACCATGCTTTGTTGATGTAAACACAGAGCCCCCCTCCCCTTGTCTTACCTCCCTCGGGGGTTCGGTCCGCTCTGTAGCATGTTAGCTCCCCTAGCTGGACAGCATGGTCCGGAACGTTGTTGTTGAGCCACGTTTCCGTGAATACAAACACACAGCAGTCTCTCACAGTCTTTTGTGTCGTTCGTAGCAGGCGTATATAATCCAGTTTATTGTCCAAGGAGCGCACGTTAGCCAAAACCATGGATGGGATCGCCGGTTTGTGTGGGCTAGCTGCTAGCCTAGCTCTGACACCTCCGCGTTTACCCCGCTTCTGTTTTCTGTCACGCCGCTTGTGGCGTTTCCACGGCGGGCGCGAAGAAGGGAGGCTCAGGGCCGGCTTCCGCTTTCTGTCCAGCCGCTTGTGGCGCTTCCACGGCGGCCGCGAAGAAGGGAGGCTCAGGGCCGGCTTCCGCTTACTGTCCAGCCGCTTGTGGCGCTCCCACGGCGGGCGTGATGAATTGAGGCTCGGGGCTGGCTTCCAGAGCAGGCCGCAGTCACGAAACTCGTTTAGCTTCTCTTCCAGCTCACGTAGCTTCTCCTGGAGGTCACTGTTTATTCCCAAATGAGCGGTTTTTCCGACATCAAGCAGGAACTCACGGCTATACTTGCGTTCTTGAACACGTAAACATGACGAAGACGTGCCGGCACATTGCGGCATGCAGGACAAAGAAGACGAAAACACCGTGTTGTCGGGAGAGAGAGAAGCCGCAGCCTTTGCACGCGCCGCAACTTGTGTTGTTGGTGCTACCTCCTGGGGGATCGAGAAGGACGTCCTTAGCGCTCAACGGTCTGAACCTGATCCTGGTACTGGTCCGCCTAATCGTTTGTTTGTTCCCAAGTCTGTGGTCAGCCAGGTCCTGTAATAGGTTCACTGTTCGAAATTTTCCTGCCATCCCGGTGTCAATCGTATGTCTTCCTTCACTCGGAGACATTTCTGGTGGCCTACCCTTTACAGGGATGTCAAGCGTTTTGTTTCTGCATGTGCTGTACGTGCTCGGAATAAGACTACCCATCAACCTCCTGCGGGGTTGCTTAGACCCCTTCCAGTTCCTGGGCGCCCTTGGTCCCATGTCGCCCTGGACTTCGTGACTGGGTTGCCGCCTTCCGAAGGTAACACGGTCATACTTACAGTTGTTGACAGATTCTCTAAAGCAGCACATTTTGTCCCGTTAATCAAACTTCCCTCAGCTCTGGAAACCGCTCAACTCATGGTCCGGCATGTCTTTCGACTTCACGGCATTCCTGTTGACATCGTCTCGGATCGTGGCCCCCAATTTGTGTCCCAGGTCTGGAAGGCTTTCTGTCGGGCCCTCGGTGCCTCTGTGAGTTTGTCTTCTGGTTATCACCCCCAAACCAACGGTCAGTCTGAAAGATGCAACCAAGAACTTGAATCATCTATTCGCTGTGTCATTGAAGATAACCCTACCACTTGGTCCTCCCTTCTCCCCTGGGTCGAGTATGCCCATAATACCCACACTTCTTCGGCTACCGGCCTCTCTCCTTTTGAAGCATCTCTGGGTTACCTGCCTCCACTGTTTCCCCACCAGGAGGTTGATGTGTCTGTCCCCTCTGTCTAGCACCACCTACGACGTTGCAGACAGATCTGGAGGCAGACCAAGGAGGCTCTTCTTCGGTCCCATGAACAAACCAGGAGGTGGGCTGATCGTCGCCGTGTTCCGGCTCCTCTGTACGCTGTGGGACAGAAGGTATGGCTCTCTACTCAGAACATCTCCCTCAAGGACACCTGTAGAAAACTGGGACCCCGGTTTATTGGAACTTTTCCTGTCATCAAAACGCCTCTGCTGTTACACTTCGACTCCCTCGCTCTATGCGTGTTCATCCCACCTTCCACGTGTCCCAACTTAAGCCCTATGTGGAGGATCCATTGAATCCTTCCGACCTCGATCGTCCACCCCCTCGATTGGTTGGTGGCCACCGTTTGTCGACTCCTGGATGTTCGACGACGGGGTCGTGGGCACCAGTTTTTGGCTGATTGGGAGGGTTACGGCCCCGAGGAGAGATCTTGGATTCCCAGGTCCTTCATCTTGGATCCTGGTCTCGTTGCTGACTTTTTTAGGAGACACCCTGACAGGCGCCTTTGATCGCCTGGGGGCGATGTTTGAGGGGGGGGGGGTACTGTTGGGTTTGTGTTTGTGTGTATGAGTGAGAACTTACCTTGCAGTTGCTGATGGCTGGAGATAGGAGTTCCTGGGTAACCACCTGATGCCAATCCAGTTAATGAGTCCAGCTGCTATATAAGCCTTGGAGGAGGTTCCAGTCTTCGCTGAATCATTAAGTCACTTTGGGTACTGTGAGACAGCCATTTTTAGTATACTCCTTCGTGAACTTGTGTTTGTTCAATTGTGTCTTCTTGTGTTCTTCAAGACAAATCCGTGACTCACCTCTGGAATCTGAACCTGACAAGCTGCCTCCAACTGGACTCCTTCTCTGAGAAACTCTGTCCTCCAGCCTGACCACCAGCAACCACCTGCAAGACACTACTAGGACTCTTGGAAATCACAAGGATTTACTCACCAAATGGACATCCGCCTCCTTCCATGGTTTGCCTCCTCCAAGTTCCTTCTGTAAGAGAGAGACTCAATTAAATACTACTATTGCAATATTCCTCCACAAGACATCATCATTAATCCTTTTCCCTTTCCTTCCAGGAACTTCCTTTATCCAGCACTGTAAATAAAATCACTTTTACTGATTGTGTTGTGATCCTTCTCAGCTCTGGTTTGAATTGAGTACTATTTCAGTAATCCATTACAACAAGCATGAACTTTCTTACCATAAAAATCTCAACTGTGTCAATATTAATAGTTTTAACTTTAAACAACTTCAAAATGTACAGCATTGAAATTCATAGAGTTAATTAAATAAAACTTTGGGGTGTCGTTATTGATGAGAAGCTGACGGAAATCTCATGTAAATTACTTAAGAATAAAAATAACAAAATCAATTACATTACTGTATAAAGTAAAATAGTTTTTGAATGACAAAGTTTTGAATATATTGTATAAAGTAATGATTGTTCCATATTTAATCTTTAAATTCCATATTTAATCTTTAATATTTAATTGAAGTTTGGGGAAAAACATGCAAAAATATTACAAACCGTATTTTTATTTTACAAAAAAGAGCTATAAGAATTATTAGTAGGAAGTGCTATGGTCACCCAACAAATATATTATTTAATTAATTGAAATAATTAAAATTTTATGATTTGGTTGAACATGGTATTTTACAAGTCATGTATAAAACTCATAAAAATATTACCCCCAAATATTCAACTAAAATGTGTTAAAAAAGAGAGTCATTATAACCTGAAGGGAATGTAAATGTTTGTAAAACATTCATTTAGAACTAGTGTGAAGGAGCTGAGTTGTAAATCAGGAAACAGGATTGTGGAGTTGACTTGATATCACCATAAACATTTCCAAAACAATTTAAATGTTTTAAAAGATGATTAAAGTTGTTGGGAAGGTATAGTGCAGGTGAAGGATACCTGAAGTTTTTTTTATGTTTGTTTTCAGTTTGGAGATTGTTCAAGTGAAAGTTGTTGTTTGTTTGTAGTTATTTTTATTTATTTTTTTAATAAGGGGCAGATAATATAATACTATTTTCTTCTTTCTGCACCTTTTCATTCAGTGTTTTTTTTCCTGATGAAATTTGTTTTATTTTGAATAAATGAATTAAAAAATAAAACATGCAGCGCTGGGGGTGTTGTTTCAGTACTTCGTAGTTTCAGGGGCACGTTGGCTCAAACTTTATTGTGCTTCATCTTCTGACTCTCATCATATTCTATCAAGTGGAAACTCTTCAGATGAAACAAGTTAGATGTTCCCACCGCTAGTTAGAACGACTCTCCATCACTTTTGCAGCATAGAGACCGAGTAGGACCTCACTGCTGCAGAAGAAACCTACAGTTTAACAGATCTTAGAAAGCTGAACCACTTCCACACCGACAAATTAGTCTTTCCTCTCTTATAAGTGATGCCATCTGCTTTCTCTTCGCTTGTGAAAGCTTGTTCAGTCACATTATGATGTCATGGGCACTCGTTTTGAAGCGAAAACTGAACGCGTGTTGGAGATTAGCTTAGCTTAGCCTGCTACCGCTACGTCTGCTGGACTCGAGCTCTGCGTGACATCTACGTCACCACACACTTACGTATTTGTGTTGCAGCTTTTTCTGTCTTGGTTGAAACTGGAGCAGCCGCTTCAACCCGAACAGAAAAATAAAAGCGTCAGTGAAACGCTGTAAAATCCTATCGAAATATCGAAAATATGCTTAAAATTCATATCATCGTTATTTTTTTTAAATATATTTTTATTCAAGAAAACACAAAGTCAAATACAGTAAAATACAGTAAGAAGAGTTGAAGTTTTCCTCTTTTTTTTCTTCCCCTTTTAACAATCTAACCCCACCCACCCATATACACATATAGAACAAGAAGAGTGATTAGAAATAAATAAATAAATAAATAAATAAATAAATAATAAATAAATAAAAAACAGACGATGGGGGCATATCTCATTTCATGTCAATAACTAAACATCCTCAATTAAATATATATCTTAGGGCCTAAAGGCTCATGGAAGGGACTTGAGATTTCTAAAGTACTCAGTCATAGGATCCCACATCCTATGGAATTGTCTTGTTGAGCCTCTAGTGAAGTATTTAATTTTCTCTAATTTTAAGAAAAACATTAGATCAGTGAGCCAGACTGAAACCTTAGTGGTTCAGAGGATTTCCAATGTAGGACTATATTTCTACGAGCTATCAAAGAAGCAAAGGCGAACATGTGGGCAGCATGGTGGCACAACTGGTAGAGCTGCTGCCTCTCAGCGAGAAGGTTGCCGGTTCAAATCCCGGTCCGGGGCCTTTCTGGGTGGAGTTTGCATGTTCTCCCCGTGCATGCGTGGGTTTCCTCCGGGTACTCCGGTTTCCTCCCACAGACCAAAAAACATGCTTGTTAGGCTGATTGGTGACTCTAAATTGACCCTAGGTGTGAGTGTGAGAGTGGATGGTTGTTTGGTGTGAGTGAGACAGGTCCCTCTTGTAAATGAGTCCCCGTGACTCAACGAGGCTAGCCTGTATAAATAAAGGTTGAATGAATGAATGTTCCTCTTATCAACGGTTAGTCAGAAGAGAGCTAGGCCCTGACCTGAATTCACACATAACAGACCCTGAAGTTATCTCACAGTTGAACATTTTGGGACATCCACTGAACGGAAAGCTTTGTCTGCTCCAGAACAATTTTATGCATAAAATTGTCTTATTCTGCTGTGCTGATTATCCTGTAACCCTGATGTTCTGTCAAATAAATTATTTTGCTTACAAGTACTGTCTCTCTCCTTGTCCTTGGCACATGTATATACGGTGCGTGCTGGCTGTGTTCTACAACATGCTTGACCTATTGTTGTCCGTCACCTGACAGACCGACACAGGTCACATAACATGAAGTCAACTGACGGACCGACATAGGTCACATGACATGAGGTCAACTGACGGACCGACACAGGTCACATGACCTAAGGTCAAGTGACGGACCAACACAGGTCACATGACCTGAGGTCAACTGACAAAACGACACAGGTCACACGACATGAAGTCAACTGACGGACCGACACTGGTCACACGACATGAGGTCAACTGACGGACCGACACAGGTCACATGACCTGAGGTTAAGTGATGGACCAACACAGGTCACATGACCTGAGGTCAACTGACAAAACGACATAGGTCACACGACATGAGGTCAACTGACGTACCAACACAGGTCACATGACCTGAGGTCAACTGACATAACGACACAGGTCACATGACATGAAGTCAACTGACGGACCGACACAGGTCACATGGCCTGAGGTCAACTGACGGGCTGACACAGGTCACACGACATGAGGTCAACTGAGGGACCGACACAGGTCACATGACCTGAGGTCAACTGACGGACCGACACAGGTCACATGACATGAGGTCAACTGACGGACTGACACAGGTCACATGACCTGAGGTCAACTGACGGACCGACACAGGTCACATGACCTGAGGTCAAGTGACGGACCAACACAGGTCACATGACCTGAGGTCAACTGACAAAACGACACAGGTCACACGACATGAAGTCAACTGACGGACCGACACAGGTCACATGACCATGAGGTCAACTGACGGACCGACACAGGTCACATGACCTGAGGTCAACTGACGGACCGACACAGGTCACATGACCTGAGGTCAACTGATGGACCGACATAGGTCACATGACCTGAGGTCAACTGACGGACCGACACAGGTCACACGGCATGAGGTCAACTGACGTACCAACACAGGTCACATGACCTGAGGTCAACTGACACAACGACACAGGTCACATGACATGAAGTCAACTGATGGACCGACACAGGTCACACGGCATGAGGTCAACTGACGTACCAACACAGGTCACATGACCTGAGGTCAACTGACACAATGACACAGGTCACATGACATGAAGTCAACTGACGGACCGACACAGGTCACATGACCTGAGGTCAACTGACGGACCGACACAGGTCACACGACATGAGGTCAACTGACGGACCGACACAGGTCACATGACCTGAGGTCAACTGACGGACCGACACAGGTCACACGACATGAGGTCAACTGACGGACCGACACAGGTCACATGACCTGAGGTCAACTGACGGACCGACACAGGTCACATGACCTGAGGTCAAGTGACGGACCAACACAGGTCACATGACCTGAGGTCAACTGACAAAACGACACAGGTCACACGACATGAAGTCAACTGACGGACCGACACAGGTCACATGACCTGAGGTCAACTGATGGACCGACATAGGTCACATGACCTGAGGTCAAGTGACGGACCAACACAGGTCACATGACCTGAGGTCAATTGACAAAACGACACAGGTCACACGACATGAAGTCAACTGATGGACTGACACAGGTCACATGACCTGAGGTCAACTGACATACCAGTATAATGGACCAGATTGCACATTTATATACGGTGCGGCCCATTGCCGTGTTCTACAACATGCTTGACCTGGCAGCGATAAATGCTTATGTGTTATACAAGGCCTGCACTGGGTCCAAGGATTTTGGACTGATAGGTAGGGGGTGGGGGGGTGTAGGTGTAGAATTAATGGGTCATTAGCAGGGTCATTAGCATGTGAATCGACATTATATAGCCCACTGAAAGGGACCGGGGGATTTAGAAGCCAAGTTCACTTGTGCAAAAAAGCGCAGCCTTAGTCAAATTAGTGTTAACATGTGTTCTTCAGTCAACACTCCAAAGATGGCCATTTCTGCAGACGGTTTGATTTTGGTATTAAATGCATCATTTAGTGTTTTACAGATAGATGACCAAAATTCAGTTAATTTCGGGCAAGTCCAAAACATGTGGGTCATATGTGCTGGGGCAAGGTGACACCGCTCACATCTATCATCAATGTCATTATATATTCTAGAGAGTTTCGACTTGGTAAAGTATGTTCTATGAAGGACTTTGAACTGTATCAGGCTAAGCCGTGCACAGGATGATGTTCCATTGATTTTTCCAGAGCACTGTTCCAGAGATATCCAGAAACCATAAATCCCAGTTCCTCAGACCACACAATTCTAAGCGCGTCTAATGTCGATTCCCGAAGAGAAGTAATTATATTTGAAATGTTTGCGATGTGTTTCCTGATATGCATGGGGTTACGTAAAAAAATTTCAAGTCCCAAGTCTGCCAGAGAGGTAGGAAATGTTGGACTCTGGCTTTTAATAAAATGACGGACCTGAAAATATCTGAATAGATCATGTTTTTGTAAGTGGAATTTGACCAAAAGGACATTGAAATGAGCAAAAATACCATCTATATAGAAATTGTCACATGTATCCAAACTATTCCTCCTCCACAAAGCAAAGGTATGATCCATTCTAGCTGCAGGGAAAAGGTGGTTATGACAAATAGGGCTATATAAAGAAAATTATTTTGAATTAAAAATGTTGTCTGAATTGTATCCATATCCTAAGAGAGGAAGATACAAAAGGATTAGAAGTGAATTTAGAGGGTGAAAATGGTAATCCGGCAGTGACCAAAGCAGAAAGTGAGGTGGTGGTGCAGGAATTTGCTTCAATCCTATACCAATCTAATTGTGGATTCTGATACCAATACAGTATATGACTTTTTGAATATTAGATGCCCAGTAATAATTTCTCATGTTAGGTAAAGCCAGGCCCCCCTTATCTCTAGGCCTTTCCAAAAACTCTCTGCGAATCCTAGCATTTTTATTTTCCCAAAGAAAAGAGGAGAGCATTTTGTTTAGGGATTGAAAAAAGGATTTAGACAGAAATATTGGGAGACACTGAAACAGATATAGCAGACGGGGTAACACATTCATTTTTATGCAGTTAATTCTTCCTGGAAGAGATAAACAGAGATTAGACCATCTCTTAAAATCAGCTTCCAATTTAAGCAAGAGAGGTTTGAAATTCTTTTCATAGAGATCGGAAAAAGCACGGGTGATGTTTATACCTAAATATTTAAATCCAGACTTTGATGTTTGAAAAGGGAGTGCCGTATCTGGTAACTGAAGGGCCAAATCATTAATTGGAAAGCATTCACTCTTAGAAAAGTTTAATTTATAACCCGAGAAACTCCCAAAGTCATTAAGGATATTGACAATATTAGGGATACATGATAGTGGGTCAGAAATATATAACAGTAAGTCGCCAGCATATAAAGAAATTTTATATTTGGTACCAAACCTACGAATACCAAAGATATTAGAGGTTGATCGAAATTTTATTGATAGAGGCTCAATAGCTAAGGCTCAATAGCTAAGGCAAATAAAAGTGGACTAAGAGGACAGCCTTGATGTGTACCCCTCGAAAGAGAAAACAGGTGAGAAGATATCTTGTGTGTAATTACTGATGCTTTGAGTGATGTATATAATAAACGTATCCAGGTTATAAAATTCAAACCAAAGCCAAATTTTTCCAGTACAGTAAATAAATAACTAAATTCTATTCGGTCAAATGCTTTTTCCGCGTCCAAAGAGACAACTACTTCAGGAGTCTCACCAGACGTAGGAGAGTGGATGATATTTAAAATTTTGCGAATATTTGGGAAGGACTGACGATCCTTTTAAAACCGGTTTGATCTGTTGAGATGATATTGGTTATAACATTCTCAAGCCTTGAGGCTAGTAGTTTGGCTAAAATTTTAACGTCAACATTGAGCAAAGATATAGGCCGATATGACCCACATTCATTTGGGTCTTTGCCAGGCTTTAAAAGAAGTGAAATGGAAGCCTCAGTTAGAGTTTGTGGTAGATGGTTCTGATTGATGGGACGGCCGTGGCACAGTGGTAATGGAAGTCGACCCCCAATCGGAAAGTCGGAGGTTCGAGTCCCGCATCCGCCCACCATGTGTCGTTGTGTCCCTGGGCAAGACACTTAACCCCGAGTTGCTCCCGGTAGGTCTGGATAGCGCCCTACAAGGCAGGCTACCACTAATGGTGTATGAATGTGTGTATGAATGTGTAGATGGCTCGTATTGTAAAGCGCTTTGGGGCTCCTCAGAGGGGGCTGGAAGGCGCTATATAAATAAGCTCCATTTACCATTGAAGGAGTGAGTAAACATCTCCAATAGTAGGGGAGCAAGTTGAGAAGAAAACTTCTTGTAAAACTCAACGGTGTAGCCATCTGGCTCAGGTGATTTGCTACTCTGCATTTTATGAATGGAGTCAACGATCTCTTGTAGCTTTATGGCTTCTTCAAGGCTATCTTTGACCTCTGTATCTACTTGAGGTATGTCAATGTTATCTAAGAAGGATATCATTTCAGATTTATCTTGTGGATAAGAAGAAGTATATAGTTTTGGAATAGAAATCTCTAAAGGTGTTGTTTATCTCTATCGGGTCTACAGTCAAGGATTGTGGAGTATTACGTATTTGAGGTATTAGACGGGACATTGATTTACATTTAAGTTGGTAAAAGACGGCCTGCGCCTCCATGTTCATAATATTGTCCTTTTAACCAAAGCTGGTGTTTTTCAGTTATTTCTGTTGACAATAAGTCATATTCTGTCTTCAGTGTAACCCTATCTTTATACTGTATAGCTCAGGCGTTGGGGTAATAGAATATTGCTGGTCAATTTGTCTTATTGATTCCAGGAGTTATTTTGTTTTTTGTTTTCTTTCCCTATTGCGTGAGATAGAATAAGAAATGATCTTCCCTCTTATAACTACTTTAAGCGTTTCCAACAATGTAGATGGGGATATTAAATCAGCTCTGTTAAAGTATAGAAACTCATCTATTTATTTACCAATGAATTCACAGAAGTCTTTATCTGATAGCAGGGATGTGTCTAATCTCCAGACTCTTGGTTGTGTGACATTTTGAGAAAATAAGATATCCAGGGAAACCGGTGCGTGGTCTGATTCAACAATTGTATGGTATTCAGTTCTCTTCGTAAAAGGGAGAAGTGTCTTATCAATGAGGAAAAAAATCAATGCGACTGTATGTGTGGTGAACATGTGAAAAGTAGTAGAATTCCTTTTTGTGTGGTTTAAAGAACCTCCATGGATCCACCCAACCTACTTTATCGGCAAACTCGCCTAGAGCAAGAGACATTTCAAAGTCAAAAGTCAAGTCAAAGTCAACTTTATTGTCAGAACTGCAATATGTACAGGACATACACAGGATTGAAATTGCGTTTCTCTCAGTCCCTCGGTGCAACAGTAACCATCTAAACACTAACTGAAACATTTAATAAACATAAGCATAATGTTTATGTTTATTAAATTTGTTCATCTTTTTACAGAAGAAACAATACAAGACAATCTCATTAAATGATAGTGTACAAAATGTAAAAAAATGAAAGGTAGCAGAAAGAAGAATAAATCTTATTATATCTGCCCCTTACTTACAACAATCAGATTAAACAATAATCAGCCATGTAAACAATAATAATCTTCAACCAACTTTTTCAACAATCAGATTTAACAATAATAATCTTCAACCAACAGTACAAAATGACTAACTCTTTCTAATTTTCTAATTGATACAATACACATTAACAACAGTACAAAATGACTAACTCTTTCTAATTTTCTAATTGATACAATACACATTACGCTATTTCATATATTTTTTTTAACACATTTGTTTTGATCATTTTTTTAAATGTAAACATTGACTTGGCATTTTTAACTACATTCTCCAAGCCATTCCATAATCTAATTCCCTGGATTGAGGTAGAACGTCCCTTCAAACTGGTTCTGAATTGTGGTTTTACAAACAACTCTGTCCCCTTAAGATTATAACAACTTTGTCTTTTAACAAAGTGCATTTGGATATTTAAAGGTAATGCATTATTTTGAGCTCTATACATAACTGATAAGATATTATAGTCTACCAAATCATGGAACTTCAATAACTTTAGGTGATAGAATAATGTACTTGATGGATGACGATAATGCTTTCTAGTGATAATTCTTACAGCTCTTTTCTGTAATACAAAAATAGGTTTTGTGATTGTTTTACACGCATTCCCCCAAACATCAATGCAATAGATTAAGTGTGGAACAATGATTGTGTTATACAACAAATATAGAGCTTTATCATTTAATAGGTCTCTGACTTTGTACAGTACTGCAATCGATTTAGATATTTTTATTCTTACAGAATTTATGTGTTGTTTCCATGTCAGTTTGTCATCAATGATAACACCCAAAAACTTCACCTCACTCATTCTACAAATCTCAACATCCTCAATTTTGAGTGGGACATCAACAATTTTCTTTTTATTACCGAATATCATGTAATTAGTTTTCTCTAGATTTAATGATAATTTATTTATTTTAAACCAAGTTTGTATCTTGACTAATTCTGTCTTTATCAATTCCAACATTTGTTCTATATCTTCACCTAAACAGCATAAAATAGTAAAAATGTAACACTGTCCTGAGTTTTTGCATAGTAGTATAAAAGTATGAACATTTACACCAACACTAAAACTAAAACACTAAACATTTAATGAACATAAGCATAAAATGAAATAATAGATAATAATAATAATAAATCTCTCTGCACTCTGCTTCCATCCTGGTCCACAGTCTGGTCACTTCTCGAATTGATTACTGTAACTCTCTCCTTTTTGGTCTGCCTCACAAATTAACCCGTAAGCTTCAATTGGTTCAAAACTCAGCTGCCCGCATTGTTACCAAAACCCCCTCATTCCACCACATCACCCCAGTTTTGCAGCAACTCCACTGGCTTCCAGTCACATTCAGAATTCAATTTAAAATCCTGTTATACACTTTCAAGGCTATTCATAGCCTCGCCCCTCCTTACCTGTCTGATCAAATGAACTCAAACCACAGGGTTAAACCATTACTGTATATATGTTGCTTTATGGTTCGATAGTTAAGTGAATTGGTTTTTTTTTTCTTTTTTTTCTTTTTTGTTAAATCACTTAAATATGACTGTTGTTTGATTTGATTGATTGTAAGAGGGGCAGATAAAATAAGATTTTTTTTCTTCTTACTGCTACCCTTCATTTTATTTATGTGTTGTATAGACATACTTTGTTATATGGTTTTGTGTTGTATTTTTTTCTCAAATTAATACAAATTTGAAATGAAAGAAAAAAAAGAAAAAAACTGATGACTTACAGACTCAAGTTCAATCAACACATACAAATATGACAAATTTCAAACCAATGGATAGCTATAAGTTCTACATCTTAAGACTCAGAAAGCTGAGTTCAAAATTCAAAACTTGTAAGAGCTCTTTGTGTTAAAGAGAAGTAGTAAGTGAAGATAACTAAATGAGGGTGTCACTTTTAACAGTGCATTACCACCCATTCACGCTCCCTTCGTTCTTCCTCTTCCATCCACCTCAACGTGCCTCTTGTCCGCATCCGCACCATGGGACACAGAGCCTTTTCTCACTCTGCTCCCCAACTCTGGAACGCTCTTCCCCCAGACATCCGTAACATTGACTGCCTTCTGACCTTCAAATCAAAACTCAAAACTCATCTGTTCAAGTTAGCCTTCTCACTTTAATTTTTCTTTTTTATGTAGTTATTTTATATATTTTCTTTTTTGTGTGTTTTTTAATTGATTTTAATTTTTCTTTTTACCGGTATATAGTTATTTTATACTGTTTTTATTGTGTTTTTAATGCTGTAAAGTGTCCTTGAGTGCTTTGAAAGGCGCTACCAAATAAAATGCATTATTATTATTATTATTATTAAGTGTAATACTGTCCTGAGTTTTTGCATAGTAGTATAAAAAAGTATAAAAAGTATATCTGTAAAATAAACTGAAGGTTCTAGCATTGACATTTGCAAAGAGTGGCAAAGCAGCATATGAGTTAATGTACACAGTATATGTATGAGGTAGTAGTTGATGTTGGTATAGAGGCAAAAGTGGCATATGCAGTAAGGCACATTGGGCATCCTTAAATAAGGCTGGTCAGAGAATACTGTATATCAGTGGTGTCAAAGTCAAATACACCAAGGGCCAAAAAATTTTTTTTTGCTACAAGCCAAGGGCCGGACTGGTTCAATGTTCATATTGAAATGATTTCACATAGCCTATTGAACCAAGACCTAACAGACCATCTATTATTTAAGGATTAAATGAATAAAACAATATTTTCTTATGGATCTGTCAGTAATTTCAAGTGAAAACATTTTTTTTCAACAGGCAAACAGCAAAAAATTTAATTGTTTTAAAAATATATATATATATTTTTTTCGGCTTTTTTTTTTTCTCCCTGCGTTAGGGGTTCCTCTTAATTCCCCAACAATCTTTCTTTCCAATATATATATATGTTTCTTAATTTCAAGATAAATGCATAAATAAAAGTGCATGCATTATAAACTGAAAATGCATTATTGTGCAGCTCTACTGATCACCGCTTTCAAATGGGAAAATAAGAAAATAAATCAAATCAGTTGTATTCTTTCTCATGGCTCTGTCCCCGAGTCCATTCAAATGAAAAGTAAATATAAATAAATAAAATACAATAAAATAAAATACAAAAATCTATGGCACACAGCCAAAACAATACTTCCTTCAAAGAAAAATCACGTCTTGTAGAAACAAATGTAAAAATTTAACTGAATTAAAAACTGAAAATTTGTTACAGCTCTGTGATGCTCACTTATCTGAGGCTGAGCCTGATACTTGAGGTGTCTCATCTTTGTACAAGATCATCAATGTTCAGGGTTAGGCTCTGAGCTGAGGAAATCCTCAGGATTTGAACATGTAGTCTGCCTCCCACCTGGCTTGAAACCCCTGTTCTCTGTGTCCACCTTACATTTAGCCATTTTTGAGGAGGGGTGCAAATGTAGCTGAAAGTTGATCTCTGCTCTGACTGCTGATGAATAATGAAACCACTTGTGCAAGCTGCAGTGACTTCATGAGCAGAGCTACCTGCCTAAATAAAGGTTGAATGATTAGGCATACAGCTGTCTTGGGATTTTTAATTAATATTGTTGTTGGTCATTAATTATGATGAAGTTCAGCAACTTCTCGGTGAACATTGAGCTCCAAGCTTCAGCTGTGTTTTTATTATTCAGTCTGAGGAGCTCTGATTTCGGTCAGTCGCTGTCAACTTGTCCCTCCTACGAGATTATCAGGTCGGAGTAGACGCAGCTGGCAGTGGTTGAACAAGAAAAAAAACACAGCTGAAGACATGGAGCTCGAATGAGGGACAGGCTGAATGATCCGAGACCGGGACGCGCGGCTGGCTTGTACTGCTCGGTTCAGCGAGAGTGTCGTCCCGCTGAACTAACTTGAGTGCGGTTTAAAGTGGCACTATGAATCTGCAGACATTGGACATTGCTGTCTTGTGGTGTTTAGTGAAAATACATCCACACACCGGACATGTTACGATGAACAGTTGGCTAACTGTTAGCTAAAATGCTACTCACCGAGTCTGCACGTTGGAGCTGGCTGCAAACTATGGAATGGATTTCCTGAATTTGAGGCGGGTCTCATTACTCTGGGTTCATGAGACACGACTCCGTTCAGAAAATCCATTCCGTAGTTTGATCGACTCCGTGCTGTGTGCAAAACACCAGCGGGCGGCTATGACTTGCGGGCCGGATCTAATAGTTATTAAATATCATCCAGGGGGCCATAAATAATTGCTTCGTGGGCCGGATCTGGCCCGGGGGCCGCCACTTTGACATATGTGCTGTATATGTATCAGCAGTGGTGTAGATATAAAAGTAGTGTAAATGTAAACAGTAGTAATAAATGTAAACAGTATTAATAAATGTAAACAGTGAATGTAAGCAGTAGTATGTAAACAGTGAATGTAAACAGTAGTATGACTATAGGCAGTGATGTAATACAAACATTATTGGAAATATGAGAAGTAGTGCCAACTGAATGAGCACATGTCCGAGAGTTTAGGGAATAACCCGTTTGATGACACAGAGCCCAGTGTTAAAATCTTTGTCCATCCATCCATTTTCTTCCGCTTATCCGGGGTCGGGTCGCGGGGGTAGCAGCCTAAGTAGGGAGGCCCAGACTTCCCTCTCCCCAGCCACTTGGAGCAGCTCCTCTGGGGGAATCCCAAGGCGTTCCCAGGCCAGCCGAGAAACATAGTCCCTCCAGCGTGTCCTGGGTCTTCCTCTGGGTCTCCTCCCGGTGGGACATGCCCGGAACACCTCACCAGGGAGGCGTCCAGGAGGCATCCTAACCAGATGCCCGAGCCACCTCAACTGGCTCCTCTCGATGTGGAGAAGCAGCGGCTCTACTCCGAGTCCCTCCCGGATGACTGAGCTTCTCACCCTATCTCTAAGGGAGAGTCCAGACACCCTGCGGAGAAAACTCATTTCAGCCGCTTGTATCCGAGATCTCGTTCTTTCGGTCATAACCCAGAGCTCATGACCATAGATGAGGGTAGGAACGTAGATCGATCGGTAAATTGAGAGCTTTGCCTTTTGACTCAGCTCTCTCTTCACCACGACAGACCGGTACAGCGCCCGCTTCACTGCGGACGCTGCACCTATCCGCCTATCGATCTCACGCTCCAGTTTTCCCTCATTCGTGAACAAGACCCCGAGATACTTAAACTCCTCCACTTGGGGCAGGACCTCCTCCCCGACCTGGAGAAGGCATGCTACCCTTTTCCGGCTCAAGACCATGGCCTCGGATTTGGAGGAACTGATCCTCATCCCGGCCGCATCACATTCAGCTGCAAACCGCTCCAGCGAAAGCTGTAGATCACGAACTGATGAAGCCAATAGGACCATATCATCTGCAAAAAACAGAGAAGAGATTCTAAGGCCACCAAAACGGATCCTCTCAACACCTTGGCTGCGCCTAGAAATTCTGTCCATAAAAGTTATGAACAGAATCGGTGACAAAGGGCAACCTTGGCGGAGTCCAACTCTCACCGGAAACGAGCCTGACTTACTGCCAGCGATGCGGACCAAGCTCTGACACCGGTCGTACAGGGACCTAACAGCCCATATCAAAGGGCCTGGTACCCCATACTCCCGGAGTACCCCCCACAGAACCCCCCGAGGGACGCGGTCGAATGCCTTTTCCAAGTCCACAAAGCACATGTAAACTGGTTGGGCAAACTCCCACGCACCCTCCAGGACCCTGCTGAGGGTGTAGAGCTGGTCTAGTGTTCCACGACCAGGACGAAAACCACACTGCTCCTCCTGAATCCGAGGTTCGACTATCCGACGGACCCTCCTCTCCAGAACCCCTGAATAGACCTTACCAGGGAGGCTTAAGAGTGTGATCCCCCTATAGTTGGAACACACCCTATGGTCCCCCTTTTTGAATAGGGGAACCACCACCCCAGTCTGCCAATCCAAGGGAACTACCCCCGTGTTGTGTGGTAATGTATGAGAAAGATTTTAGTGTTAAGGCAGTTCAAATGGGAGGGGAGGCAGAGCAGGCAGAGTGTTTAGCATCCTGACTGCCTGATGAACAGAGCTGTCTCTCAGTCTGCTGGTTCGAGCCTGGAGACTTCTCAGTCTCCTCCCTGATGGCAGCAGTCTGAAGCAGCTGTGTAGTGGGTGTGTGGGATCACCTGCCATGCAGAGGGCCTTCCGAGCGAGGCGGCTGCTGTGCAAGTCCTGCAGTGAGGGGAGGGAGGTGCCGACGATCTTCTCAGCTGCTCTCACGATGCGCTGGAGGCTCTTGCGGCAGGATGCAGTACATGCACCAAACCACACAGTGATGCAGCTTGTCAGGACACTTTCTATGGCACCTCTGTAGAAGGTGCACATGATGGGGGTTGAAGCTCCAGCCCTTTTCAGCTTGCGGAGAAAGTAGAGACGCTGGTGAGCCTTCTTGGCCAGTGATGCAGTGTTCCTGCTCCAGGACAGGTCCTTTGAGACGTGCACTCCCAGGAACTTGGTGCTGTCCACTCTCTCCACTGCGGTGCTGTTGATGGTCAGAGGGGCATGTTGGGCATCCCTCTTCCTGAAGTCCACAACAATCTCCTTTGTCTTCTCCACGTTGAGAGTGAGATTGTTGTGTCCGCACCACAAGGCCAGGCGGCTCACCTCGTTCCTGTAGTCCGTCTCATCGTTGTTGCTGATGAGACCTACCACTGTTGTGTCGTCCGCAAACTTGATGAAGTGGTTGGAGCTGTATGATGGTGTGCAGTCGTGTGTTAGCAGGGTGAATAGAAGGGGGCTCAGCACACATCCTTGTGGGGCCCCTGTGTTCAATGTGATGGTGCTAGATGTGTTACTCCCGACCCGTACTGTCTGTGGTCTCCCGGTCAGGAAGTCTAGCAGCCAGTTACACATTGAGGTGTTCAGCCCCAGACTGTCCAGTTTAAGGATGAGCTGTTGGGGGATGATGGTGTTGAATGCCGAGCTGAAGTCGATGAACAGCATTCTAACATAAGAGTCCTTCGTGTCCAGATGTGTGAGAGCTGTGTGGAGGGCAGAGGAGATGGCATCGTCGGTTGAGCGATTAGGTCGGTATGCAAATTGGAAGGGATCCAGGGAGGCAGGGAGGACAGATGTGATGCTTTTCATGACTAGCCGTTCAAAGCACTTCATCAGGATGGGGGTGAGTGCTACTGGGCGATAGTCATTGAGGCATGCGGGCGTTGCCTTCTTTGGGACAGGGATGATGGTGGTGGCTTTGAAACAGGTGGGGACGATGGCCTGGCTCAGTGAGATGTTAAAGATGTCCGTGAAGACCGCTGCGAGTTCCCCTGCACAGTCCTTCAGCACACGACCAGGTATGTTGTCAGGACCAGAGGCCTTCCGGGCGTTAATCTTGATGAATGATCGCCTTACGCTGTCTGAGGACAGCGCCAGCACCTGGCCATCAGGAGAGGGGGGGAGTTTATGTGCAGGTGTGCTGTTACTTGCCTCAAACCGAGCAAAGAACTCATTCAGTTCATTCAGCGTAGAGGTTGAGCTGTCACAGGTCTGGGGGGATGGTTTGTAGTTTGTGATGGTCTGTATTCCCTGCCACAGACTGCGTGTATCCTTGCTGTCCTTGAAACGGTGAGCTATTTTCCTGGAATACTGCTTCTTGGCCTTTCTGATGCCCCGGGCCAGGTTCTTTCTGGCTGCCCTCAGGCCCACCTGATCTCCCGCTTTGAAGGCAGCATTCCTGGCTTTCAGGAGTCTGTAAACCTCAGCTGTCAGCCATGGCTTCTGATTAGCCCGAACAGTGATGGTTTTGAGGTTGGTTACATCATCAATGCACTTGGTGATGTATGAACATACAGTGTCTGAGTACTCCTGGAGACATGTGTTGTTGTTTGTGGTAGCAGCTTCTTTGAACATACCCCAATCTGTGGTGTCAAAACAGTCCTGGAGTGCCTCTGAAGACCCCTCTGGCCACACTCGTATCTGCTTGCGGACTGGTTTTGTGACTTTCACCAGTGGCCTGTATGCTGGCTTTAGCATAACACAGATATGGTCAGAAGCACCAATGTGGGGGAGGGGGAGGGCTCTGTAGGCATTTTTCATGGTGGTGTAAACTCGGTCCAGTGTGTTGTTTCCTCTTGTTGCAAAGTTTATGTTTCTGTATGTTCTTGGAAATACATTCTTTAAAGGGGACCACATATAGGTCTTTAAATTTTTTATGTTATGTCTGTGTGCTATCTTGACAATATTAATTAATTTTAATACACAAAATAATTCTTAGATAATCAATTATACCCTTTTTAATTCTGCCATTTTTAACTTTCGTTTTGAACGACCGGTTTCTGATACAAGTTCTGAAGTCCACGCCCTTCAAAGATCTGTTTACGCCCTCTGTAACAGCCAGTATCTGTAATGTGTTGTTGTTTTAAAATTAGCTCTTTTTTATTACTCATTTGACTTACTGTTAGTGCTAGCTTAAGATAACTTACCGAAACCCGTCTGAGCGCGCCGCAATTTGCTGCTCCTTTTAGCATTAGACCACCCGAATCCGATGCTAATGTTAGCTTGTTCCTCTTCCGGTGTTCGCCAGCTCCGCTCGTTGCACGCGGCGATTTTGGGAGTTATCGCTGTTCCAGTCAAGACAACACAAAGTTCACCAAGTGTCTCCCGTAAATTAATCCGTAAGGAGAAGGTCCTCGCTGCTGCGAGGCTGCAGCGAGGCTGTACAGTTGAAGCTCCGCTCCATCGCGCCAGAAGAGGGTCCCGTTGCCGCCGGTCCCTACGCCGGGGGTCTGCTCGTTTAATTTTTGTCGGCTGCGCGTTGGGAGAGATCGCAAATACTGTACACTAAAAATTGAACTAAAACATAAAAATAACAATTATACTTTATTTATAAAGCCATTAAAAAAACACAGCTGCAACAAAGTGCTGTACACATGAAATTAAGAACATATAAACAAAAGATGAGATGAAATCATGAAAAACAACAGTCATGTGTTTAATACAGAAGTGGGTTGAGCCTAACCAGGGGTTGCTAGGTGAGGGGCTGGACTCATGTTGGGGTGGGTTGTGGCAGATTGGCTGCGGTTTGTGACGTCACAAACCGCAGGAAGTGAGAAACGAACCGTTTGTATCACAGACAAATAAATCTACTTAGAGTAAATAAACCACTGGGTGCATTTCTTTGGCCTTAGGACTGTTTTTTTATGAAGTACATACCCAAAGTTGAGTAAAAAAAAACATTAAAAAGTGAATTTTGCATGTGTGGTCCCCTTTAAATCTGCTTGGTTGAAATCACCAGCCGTGATGAGAAAAGCATCAGGATGGGCTGTTTGCTGCTCGCTGATGTGCAGATATAGTTCATTCAGGGCCTCACCTCTAACTTTGCTGTTGGAGTTTGGAGGAATATATACAGCAACAATCATAACAGCTGTAAATTCCCTCGGTAAATAGAACGGTCTGCATTTAATAGTCATAAACTCCACAAAAGGTGAGCAGTGTTTGTAGACCACAGAAGCATCCAGACACCATGCGTTGTTGATGTAAACACACAGCCCCCCTCCGAGTGTCTTACCTCCCTCGAGGGTTCGGTCCGCTCTGTAGCATGTTAGCCTCTCAAGCTGGACAGCATGGTCCGGAACGTTGTTAAGCCACGTTTCCGTGAATACAAACACACAACAGTCTCTCACAGTCTTTTGTGTCGTTCGTAGCAGGCAAATATAATCCAATTTGTTGTCCAAGGAGCGCACGTTAGCCAAAACCATGGATGAATAGCCGGCCTGTGTGGGCTAGCTGCTAGCCTAGCTCTGATACCTCCGCGTTTACCCCGCTTCTGCTTCCTGTCACGCCGCTTGTGGCGCTTCCACTGTGGGTGCGATGAAGCGAGGCTCGGTGCTGGCTTCCAGAGCAGGCCGCATGCACGATGCTGGTCCTCGAGCTCGCTGCTTATTTCCAGATGAGCGGTTTTTCCAACATCAAGCAGGAACTCACGGCTATACTTGCGTTCTTGAACACGTAGACAACACGAAGACGTGCCGGCAAATTGCGGCATGCAGGACAAGACAGACGAAAGCACTGTGTTGGTGGGAGAGAGAGAGAAGCTGCAGCCTTTGCACGCGCCGCCATCTTGGAAGTTTTTTTAGAGCGTGTCAAAGTTTTAGGGCTAGAACGGTCCATAGCTGGGTCCATAACCGTGTTAAAATCACCTGATAAAATAAGACAGTAGTCGTGTTTCCATCAAAGTTTCTTGATGCGCATTTTGAAGTATTACATCAGAAAAGCTGAATGGAAACGGCACGATTCGAATTAACTTCCTCTAATTCGCAAAAAAGTTGATACGCTCGCTTGAGGTGGTTTTTGGGTTTTTCAAATCAGAGCCGATGCGCAAAACGAGAGATGGAAACAGATTTGCCGACTCAGTTCTGACGTAGCGAACATTTACGTCACGTGACTTCGTCTCCGGACAACATGTAACATCGCTAAAACTAGTTGGCATGACAGAATAAATACAACTTGCCCGATAGCAACACATACCTGAAATATTCTCTCCATTTTGCCGAGATGTGTGGTCGGGTCCTGTTTTCAACCGCTACTTCCTGTTTACTGTAGACATGCATAACGCTGACGTCTGACGTAATTACGCTGACGTCTGACGTAATGCCGCTTTGCGTGGCCTGGTGGATGCGCTTCAAGCCAGTTGATGGAAACACTTCTGGTTCGCGTTAATTTTTATTTACATTTTTGCGAAATTTCAAAAATTCGCTCACAATTCGAATTGAAAATAGATGGAAACATGGTTTATGTCTGTTTAAGTCAGGAAAGAGAGAAGTGAGTTTACGCATAAAACTAACATCATCCCAGTTTGGTGCATAAATACTAGCTAGGATTACTGGAGTGTTAAATAGCGACCCAGATACTATCACAAATCGTCCCTGGGGGTCAGAAATGGTCTGGGATGGTGTGAACAATACTTTTTTGTGGATCAGGATGGCTGTCCCTTGTGCTTTATTATTAAAGTTAGAATGGTAACTCTGTCCAATCCAGTTCTTCCTAAGCCTGCTATGATCTGCTAACTTTAAATGGGTTTCTTGTAAAAATATTATTTCTGCGTTTAGCCTCTTTAAATGAGAAAAAAATCCTTGCTCTCTTGTTGGGTCCATTCATCCCTTTCACATTCCAGGCAATAAATCGTGTTGAAGTTACACCCAGTGGCGGCTGGTGATTTTTTTTAATGGGAGGGCACCATCTAGTGGTCACGAGTCAGCACGAACATGAGTCTGTGAGCAGATTAATGCCTGTAGTAGTTTTGTAATTTTTATTAATAATAAATTTGTAAACCTGAATATCTCCCACCCACAGCATATTACTGAATTAACTCCCTTTGCTCTCTACAGAGACTGAGGAACAGCTTCTACCCTGAGGCTGCTAGACTCATGAATCTCTAACCAGAAGAATCACTGTGAAATATCACATGTTGCTACTGATCTGTTTCATGTTGATGCTGATCTGTTTCATGTTGCTGCTGATCTGTTTCATGTTGCTGCTGATCTTTTTCATGTTGCTACTGATCAGTTTCATGTTGCTGCTGACAAAAAAATCCGTTTCATGTTGCTCTGTTCATTCGTGTTCATCTGCTCATACAGAATCATGTTCGTACTGCTGTTTGGAGTAATGTTTTCTATGATATTAGTGCTTAGTGTATTTTTAGTTGATGTTTTTCTTAGTTCATATCTTAGATGTTATTACTGTTTTTCTTCTACTTTTTATTGTTGGATGTAACTGGGACCCTGTGTACATAATCTTGTTTCATCACATGTACCACATGTGATGCAAATGACAATAAAGATTCTCTGACTCTGATTTAGGGCTTTTTCAATTATGCTAAATATGAAAGGGTGGGTTTTGGCACCTTTCTCTTCCATATAAATAATAAAATATTGGGCATGGACAATCTTTATTTTTCCTGGTAGTCAAGAGAATATGAATGGCTATTAGTCAGCTTTCTAATTACAGTATTTAACATATAACAACTATTTATTTTATGAGTACAGTATATGTGTACATTTAATAGCAACAATTCAAATTCACATTGCACTTGTAAAGATGTAGACTAGTTCTCCTCACTTTTTCACAATACAGAACTACTATGATGAAAAACATTGTAAAAACCTACATCATGCATTTACTGGTAGCATCTCTCACCTCTGTAGCTGACTGTCTGTTGTGTCCTGCAATTGCATAAGACTGACAGCAGGGGAACCTCCGAGTAGGGAGAGAACAGGATGTGGAGAGGAGAGAAGAAGAAGTGGAGAAGTGTTGAATAAAGCATGGTGTTCGTAACGGAGCTACGTCTGCAGTGGTCTGATTCTACTCTTACATATTAGCAACACCACAACATTGGCGACGAGGATGGCTCTTTCTGTACCTTTGCCTGCTCCATTCATGCCGTGCCCAGGTGAACCGACGATACCGTTTCCAACATGGCTAAAGATGTTCGACAACTACATGCTAGTGATAGCCGCGTCGGGAGATGGCTGGCCTGATGCCAGAAAGCGCACGGTTCTACTCCATGCGTTGGGTACAGAAGGCCAAAGACTTTTCTACAACTTGCCGAATACCGGGACCACGTTCGCTACTGCTATTACTGCCCTTAAAGAACATTTCGCCCCGAAGGTGAATGTCATTGCTGAACGTCACAAGTTTCGACAACGTGCACAGAGGCCGGATGAAAAGGTACAACAATTCTTAGCTTCTCTGCGTGAGTTAGCTGCCACATGTGACTTTGGAAACATGGAGGAACAAATGCTACGTGATCAACTGATAGAGCGTGTTGCTAATACTCGCATCAGAGACAGACTGTTACTCGAACCAGAGCTAACTCTTGCTAAAGCTACTACGTTGGCGCTACAAATTGAGAGTGGATTAAGAGATGCTAACGTACTTTCTGATGCTACCGCTGCTAGCATTTCTGTTCCCGTGAGGGCCGTACTGTCTGATGCTAACGCTGCTAACGCTTCAGCTCCCGTGAGGGCCGTACAAAGACAGCCAAAGTCAAGCCGCCGCTGGGACGCGAGGAGGACGCCGCGGGACCATGCTACTTCCACGACTCAAGTTGCTGCCACTACACGCCGTTCCTGCTTCCGCTATGGATCCTTCGACCATCTTGCGAACAACTCTGCATGCCCTGCTGCTAAAACGACATGCAACCAGTGTGGTAAAGTGGGTCATTTTTCACGTGTTTGCCGTTCGACTCAAAAGGAGGTACGTTAAGTCGTTGTTAATGAAGCCACGATTCTTTACATGAACAATGCAGTACAAGACAAGATTCTCTGCACAGTTCAAGTGACTGATAATGGACGAGGTACAGATGTTGAGCTTGTGGATACAGGCTTATCAGTGTCCATTATACCAGAAGAGATCTACCACACCTACTTTTATGACTGTGTACTAACTGAACCTACAGTTACTCTTGTTACCTATGCAAAAGAGGAAATTGCTGTGAAAGGATGCTTAAAAGCTACTATTTCTCATGATGGTAATTCTACTGAAGGTACTCTTATTGTTGTTCAGTCAGGTGCTGCTCTGCTGGGTTTAGACTTATTTCAGGCATTACAAATGAAGCTTGAGGGACGACAAATTGTTACTGCTACTGCTACTTCTACTACCTCTATGGTTCAACCAGCTGTAACTAAAACTGCTTCTGATCATTCTCCAGGAATGTCAGTTCGGGAAGTTGGTTATGCTAAAAATTTCATACATAAAGTACAGATGTTGCCAAATGCTGTTCCAGTGCAAAAAATAACTACTACTGCTCCACTTACTCCTGTTGAATTTCCTAGCAAACCATGGGAAAAAGTTGCAATTGACATTACAGGTCCGTTTGAAAATGCTAAATGGGACTGCCGTTATGTTATTGTGCTAACAGACGACTACAGCAAATGGCCTGAGGTTGCATTCACTCCTACTGTTACTGCAGATGTAATAATACGGGTTTTAAACACTGTGTTCAGTAGGGAGGGTAATCCGATGTATCTTGTTTCAGATAATGGTACTCAGTTTACTTCACATGCGTTTAGTACTTTTCTGAGAGAGAGAGAGATACAGCACATAGTCAAGTGTATATTGTAAAGGGGTTAAAGGGGGGGTCAGTTTAATACTGACCTCCTTTTTACCTTAATTTACTTATTCAGATTGAATAGTAAATTCACGGATTCTCTTCTTTTTCAGTTTACCCAATATTTCTGTGATCTTTATGATGGATAAATAAACAGAGCCATTAAGTGACAATGGACACGTTAACTTAGTTTGATATGTCAAAGAGACACTATCATTTATTTAAAATAAATCAACTAAATTAACACCATTACACTTGATTGACATGATTTCACTTTCTTTCAATTCAAATACGTCAGCACACTTGAATTTAACACAACAGACATAAATATTAGATGTTACGCATATTTAGTCTGTGGGGTCTTTCACTTAAAATATAGTTTCCAGCTTAGGTTGAGAGGGAAAAGAAATAGGAGGAAAGATTTAAGAAGAAAATTATCCTGAGCATGAGACCAGAGTGACACTTTTCATCCGACTTCTGCTAAAATCCAGGTACGTTTTGTAAACAGCTCCTTTACCTTTTGACGACCGCCCGGTAAGAGGGAAGACACCAGCCTTCAGATGCACAGAGTCCTTTAGTCCCAGCACGTCCAAAACTGGTTTTAGTTTACGTTTCAACGTCTCCTGGCTTCCGCGTTGGTCATCAGAGAATATGTCAGCTTCAGGCCTCTGACTTCAAGATAAACTTATTCCAGGAGGGAATAAACAAAGTTTTTGAGCTCGGCTTGTTCGAAGTAGACTCATAACAGCCTGTTATCAGTCCTTAGCTGAAGACGCCGGTCGTTAGCTCTTGACCACACGTGTCCAGCTCTTGGGAAAGTTCACATCTCTTTGGAAGTTCCCAGCAACTCTCTGGCGTTCTCGCACAGTTAGAACTTAAAGACTTAGAACGCAGAGAGGAGTTCACTTGTCTTATCAGAACCCAAGGTTACAGCAGCAGAGGGAAATTGTTTAGGAAAAGACAGAGCAGCTGGAGCCTTGTTCATGAAAAACAACGGATTAAACTGTCTTCTTATTTCTAAACAAAACAGTCGGGTCTCTGTGACCCGCAATTTCACCTTTAACATAGCAGTGAACACAGTTTAACTCTCACAGAATAACACAGCTTAAAAAGCACACATCATGAAAATGACAAAAGTTATTCTTTTGATCACATTAGAATAAAATCAAAGATAGAAATAGTCTCTTTTGGTGACTATATTTATCAGATTATAGCTAAATGAATGATTTTGTAGTAAATGTCTTGCTTTACTGAGTGGTCAGTAAAGGTCATCACTGGACAGTTCAAAAGTACACAGGTGTCTTAAAAGTGGACAAGGTCATGTCCACTACATCTCCCCCCTTTTGGAAGCCATCGCCAGTCCTTGGGGATGGGGTCCAACACGAAAGGAAACCTTGAACTGTCTTTGATCTTGAAGTAATCCAGCAAGTGGAAAAGAAAAATCAAAAATTATAATCCCATAAAGTTTTTGGAAATTTCATACTGTTCGGAGGTAATCCCATTGCGAAAAGCTTTTAATCCTTTGGAAAACTGAGTCTGTTAACTCTTGGAAAACAAAGTCTGTGATCCTTTGGAAAACAAAGTCTTATAATCCACAGCGGTAATTCCACAGCAGTAATTCCACAACGATTAGTTTTGTTGATTGATCAGCAACAATTGTTTTCATAATCAGCATGTAGAGGGGATCCCTCGATTGACGCAGAGGAGGCGACCCTTGGATGAAGGTTGAAGACCAAGCGTTGGAGCTGCAGGTCCCCACATCGAAGGTTGTTGGCTGGTTGGTTTCCAGTCAGTGCCACTCTGGTTCTATGTGTCATGCAATTATGTGGTTTTTTAAGGTGGGCTTATGATTGGGATTTTACATTAAGCCTTACCTATATGCACCTGGTATGTAAGCTATCATGGTTTAGATCAGCTACACTTACCAATTAAGGGGTGGATCAATTCTGTAAATTAGATATAGGGATCTGTACCTATAAAATTTTGGAGGGCTTCTGTAACGAAGGCCTCTAATTCCAAACTATTCCTCCATTCATTACTTAGTTTAGGTTAAACTAAAATAAAAATGAAATATAGTTTGATCTAAATGTCTGTTGTCTTTTAGACGAACGACGTAGGATTTGGTATTCCTAATAAATTTTGAAGTCTATGGCGAGACTCATCAAAATGAATAGATAATCTAGAATAGAAACGATCGAATCGGTTCAATTTAGAAATTGTGAGACCAGTGTAGTTTATTGTACCTTAAGTAGCTTTAAACTACATTGACTCTTCGACGATTGGGATTTAACAAAACGAACTGCATGTTGGCATAGTTAAATCCATATCATTCATTAACCCATGTTAATACAAAACCTTTTTGGCTGGGAGTGTTCAGAACCAAACAGTATCTCAACTAATGACAACAGTAATGACTAAACAACAAGGAAACAACGTTTCACTGCTTCGACACACTCTTGTCGTCAGATTCCAAAGTGCAACACACAAGAAAACAGGTCTCAACTTTATGACCGAGGTCAAATTAAATCTCGTGGATTTAAACGGTTGTTAAGGTTAGTTTTTGTTGTGGGTTTTAGGCTTAGCGTTTCTAAGTTCAAATTGGACAATGCGACTTATAGGGTGGGAAATACGGTAGTTTAAACCTGATTAGTTTATTTACTAACTTGTGTTTGGACGACCTTATTATCCCATGAAGTCGGTGAGTTTGTGAGATCTTTGTCTTTTGTGGAGTCATTGAACGCCTTGTAAGGTTTGATCTGATTTCGATGTACCCATTTAGCAATTGGCTCTTTGCGGCCTTTGCTGATTTTGATTTCGTAGACGACTGAGGACACTTTGTCTGTTATCAGATGAGGTCCAGTCCACCTGGGCATTAGTTTGCGGGCGAGAGTTCCGGTCTCGGACCCTCCTTTCCCGGTTGCTGGGGCGAACGTATAGTACCAGACTCTGTCTCCCACTTGGAGTTCATTGTGAGAGGCCTTCTGGTCGTAGTACGCCTTGCGTCCTTCAGCGGATTTTTCCAGGTTTTTCTGGGCGAAAGCAAAAGTGTTTCTGAGGTGTACATTCAAATCTTTCATGTATTGTTGTGTAGTGTAGGCTGTCGCCATGACGGCGTCGCCTGGTTGGTACAACAGGTGTAGAGGGAGAGTCATTTGTCGACCGGTCATCATCTCGAAGGGAGAGATGCCAGTTGATGTGTGTGGAGTGGCTCTTATGGCCATGAGGACCAGAGGGAGTTTCACATCCCAGTCCTTGTGGTTTGCAGCCACGTATTTCTTCAAAATACTCACCACAGTTCTGTTTGCTCTCTCTACTTGGCCTGAAGCCTGTGGGTGGTAGCCGACATGAAAGTTGGCCTTGACGCCTAGCGTCTTCCACAGTTCTTTCATCACTTCACCTGTGAAGTGTGTACCTTGGTCTGAGTTCACCCTAAGGGGAAGTCCAAACCTTGAGAATATATGATTCATTAACAACATAGCAGTGGTTTGTGCTGTGTCGTTAGGAGCTGGTAGGCATTCTACCCATTTGGTGAATGCACAGGTTACCGTGAGAAAATATTTATTTCCTCTAGAGCTCTTAGTGAGTGGTCCAACCCAGTCGATCTGGAGGTCAGACCATGGGAATGCAATGCCTCTGCTTTGCAGTGGTGCTCTGTGAAGTGGTCTGGTTGGCTGAAACTGGCCACAGACCACGCACCCTTCAATGTAGTCCTTGACATCCTTTTTCATTCCAGGCCAATAGGCAATTTGTTTTAATGCCGTCAGCGTGGCTTTATCTCCTTTGTGTCCTGCGGACGGGAGATCATGGGCATGGACTAACATTACCCCCCTTTGGTCATGGGGAACCACGAACACAGGTGAGGACGTTGGTCCATGAGCGAAAGTTAAGATGCCCTTGATTAGTTTTAGCTGTTTGCGCAGCTGATAAAGGACCTTAAGGTCTGGATCGGAATCCAGGTCGTCTTTAGACGGACTATTTTTGTTCGGATCAGTCAGGTACAGTATCATGGAGTTGATAGCAGGATCCGACTTCTGTAGTTGGATGATGTCTGGGTCAGTCAGTGCAGGTCGTACAGAGACTGCGTTGTCAGCAGGTCTGGCTGCGGCCTGTGCACGTGTGACTGCCATAACTCTGACTGAAGGTTGTGTTGGCAGAGTCTCGATTAACCAGGAGGGGTCGAAGGACCATAGAGGACCTTCGTCGGCTCCTTCTTTGGCTAAGGAGTCTGCAATGTCATTGTAGTGCTTGTCATCGCCTGGGACTCTAGAATGCCCTGGAACTTTCTTCCAGTAGATCTGTAAGTCGTGTGATGTCACCAAGTGATCACACGCTATGAAAAGCTCTTTGTGTTTGACCACTTTTCTGTCGCTTGTTAGGAAACCGTTCTGTTTCCACACAGCGAGGTGACAAGCGAAACTCAAACGAGCATAGTTAGAGTCAGTGCAGATGACTAGCGTCTTGATGGAGCGTTCTACTACCATCTGGAGAGCTATTAGGATTCCTGCAATCTCAGCGTACTGAGAAGTCTGAGATCCTAATTTGTAGCTGAAAGTTATCTGCTCTTGGTCTTGGAGGAGGACCCCTCCAACACCTGCTCTGCAGATCTTGTCGCGGAGGAATGAAGATCCATCCACGTACAATGTTGTCATATCTTTGCAGATATTGTCATCAAAGAAGTGGTGATTCGGGTCTTCAGTTACTGGGGGTTTTACCTCAACCGGCGGCTGGGTGGCTGGTACATCTTGTGTACACTTCTGGCAGATTGCCAAGTCCGTCCCCAGATGAGACTTCTTGTTTTGACCATAACGTATGTCTAGGTTAAAACTTTGAAGCGCCATGAGCCACGTTGCAACACGTGAGTTTGTCACCACACCATCTCTGATGCGTTCACTGTTAAGAAAAGTCACTGGCTGGTGTTGTGTTTCCACAATGATTTTCTGTCCACCAATGTAGCTGGAGAAATGTTTAACTGCCCACACTGTGGTCAGTAGAGCTTTCTCACAGTCTGAGAATCTCAACTCGGGGCCTGCCATCGTTTTGCTGGCGTAGGCTACTACACGTTTGTCTCTGTCGTGTATCTGGTATAGACCTGCACTTATGCAATGAGCTGAGAAGCCCACTTCCAAGTAAAACTCTTTGTTGTAGTCTGGGTAGACTAAACAAGGGGCTGACTTGATCCTGTTTATAAGAGCGTCCATTGCCTGTTGCTGTTTGTCAGTCCAGACAAATGGAACGTCTTTCTTAAGGAGTTCAGTCAGTGGCTTTGCAAGGTCTGCATAGTTCTCTATGAACTGGTTCGAGTAGTTACACACGCCAAGAAAACTTTGTAGTTCTTTGAGATTGGTGGGGACTTTGAGATTGTCAAGGCCTTGGGTGCGAGTCAGCTGTGGTTGTACTCCGTCCGGACCTACAAGCAGGCCAACGTAGTCCACCTTGGTTCTGCACCATTGGCATTTTGACAGTGATATCTTAGCACCAGCAGTTGTCAGCTGATTCAGAACGTGGTCGATCTCAGCCAAATGTGAGTCCAGTGTTGGCTGCCTCAAAAGGACATCGTCCACGTAGATCAGTGTTCCACGCTCGTGGGCGTCTGGACATGCTTTGTTCAAGAAGATGTTGAACTCTGCAGGTGAGTTAGCGTAGCCAAAGGGACACCTGTTAAAGGTGTATTGACGGCCACCAAAAGTGAAAGCTAGTTTGTACTGGTCCTCGGCGCGCACAGGGATGGTCCAAAAACCAGAGGCGACGTCGAGGGTCGAGAAGTACTTACCATTGGTGACCTTGGGCAGTTCCTGTTGGAGTTGCGTCATAGGCCATCTGGATAAGGGAACTTGTTTGTTTAGCTTTCGGTAGTCTATAGTGAGTCTCCACTTACCATTTGGTTTTAACACCGGCCATAAAGGCGCAGAGTAAGTGCTGTTACAGTATCGGATGATACCTTTTTCTAACAGGTCATTAATGATTTCTCTGATAGGTTGATGTGCTGCCAGAGGAATCTTGTACTGTCTGACAAATGCAGGGGGAGCATTAGGCGGGGTTGGGATGCTCACTGTGTGGAGCGTGGTCAACCCACAATCCATCGAGTCAGTTGAGAATGATTTTTCATATTTTAGCAGAACTTTGCGAAGTTTGTCCCTGTCTTCATCAGTTTCCAAGGCGTCGGCCTGAGCGACCACCTGGTCTATCTGTGAAGCAAATGAGAGCGGTTCTTGTTCTCTGGGGAGCTCCAGTGAGTCCCCTTCAGTGTCATAAAACCTGTCAACAGGTAGTGCACTGTAAGTTTGAGGGCCTAGACTTTCTCCTTGGTTGAAACCGAACCTGTGGACAATGTCCCGGTCGGACTCAGTGGGGGAGAAAAGAGCTATGGCCTGTGTTGGTTTTGTGAACAAGACTCGCCCCGAATGATGACTTGGGATCAAGTTTTCTGGGAGTCCTCCCAGAAATGGAATGCTTAGTTCAAAATCATGAAAATCAGTAGAGATCAACCATCCTAGCTGTGAGCGCTTTGGGATCAGTACCTCTTCTGTGCTCGTGTTACACACAGCGACAGTCGTGGTTCTGCCGTCGAGGGTCACTTGGCATGTGGCCTCCATGGACAGTCCTAAGTTGAAAAACATAGGAGATGGTTGAAAGCATGCCTGTTTTGTTCTAATAGCCTGTCCTTTCATGATGTGAATCATCACCGGCTTGTTCATAACCTGAGGTGGCACCACAGTGTTATGGCTGTTAGCAACCTGGCAGACCTCTGGAATGGTCTGTCCAGCCTTAAGGTTCTCTGTGGTTAACACAGGAGAGTCCTTCGTGGCTGTATCTAGTGACCACAGTGCATTGTTGTTGACGTCCACTCGGACACCTAATCTTACCAAAATGTCGGAGCCTATGTAGGTTGCATGTGGTAAGTTCGGGACCACGAGGAACGGGTGATCCAGTTCTCGTTGGTTCCAGATTAGTTTAAGGTCAATGATCCCTTTAGCAGTCATTACCTGTTTATCGTTGGGGTCTAACGGGAAGCGGAAAGCCTTTTTGTTCATTCCGAGACCCAACTGTTTCTTAACCAAGGTTCCAAAGAAAGCTTGGCTGATCGCTGATTTCTCCGTCCAAGGGGACAGAACAGCATCATCGGTGTGGGATCCTTGAATCTCAACACCTTTGACTACCTGTGGTAGGTAGTGTTCGGTGAGTGCCAACTGTTTCAGCTCGCAGAGGGGGCTCTCTTGTTGGACCTCTACTGCCTCACCTGTAGTTGGAGGTTCACCCACAGGGATTGTGCTCTCGTCTGAGCATTCCCTTTTGCCTTCCGCGGTACCTGCCGTTAGACGGTCAGTGTTACTCTGTGTAGGCATATCGATCGGCAGTGGTTGACTCACTCTGGTCCACATTGTCTGATCGCCATAATCTATAACCGCGTCGAAGCGGTTTATAAAGTCTTGGCCAACCAAAAATGGGCATGAGTCAACGGTGGACACGTATACCGGGTGGTATAGTGTCGTCTCACCAATCTGCATGTGAACCATTGCTATAGCTGTTAGGGTTGTACTCGTCTCCGAGAGACCCTGCAAAACTATAGCACATTCTCTGAGGGGTATTTCCCTGTCAACACCGCTAGCGGCCAGCCGCAGCTCTTCTAACAGTGTGGGTGACATAACGGATATGTCTGCCCCACCATCCAAGAGGGCCTCTTTTCTGAGGATCCCTTCCAACGTGATGGACAGGTAAGCCTTCTTAGCGGGCCCCTTTCTGATAATGTCACACAGGAACTCACCAGGTTGTCTCCGACGTTTATCACGCCTACCCCTGACTGTGTGACCTTCATTTATCAGTACTGTTAGTGCAGACACACATGGGTCTGACTGTTCAGTTCGTGGCGAGCCACTTTCAACGGTGAGTGAGCTTTCCCCCCCTTTTTCTGACGAGGGGTGCTCAGGCTCCGTAACAATGAAGTCATGGTTACAGTCAACGTTCTGTTGACTGTCACATTCTGGACTGTCAACGATTCGACTGTCATTACCCTGATTGTCAGCATCCTGGCCACCAATGTCTTGGTGACTGCCAGCAACTGTGGCATTGTTGTTGTTAGAATGTTCAGAGTTACTATCAATGATAGTGCTACACATCACACCGGGTTTGTTCTCATTTTTAGTATTTTCCCACGTGTCGAACATCTGACGTATTTCCTCCTTGACTTCTGGGGACAGAGGGCTACGGCCTTTCCTCCGGGACTTCTGCGATTTTTTGTCTGTCTCGGACTGTTCAGTTTGAGGGGTAGGGGGAGCAGGTCCACGGCGTGGGGGCCCCTTCCGGGCCCAGACTGGCTTCGGGTGTCCCCTCTGGGACCACCCTTGGTTCGGGGGTTCCTGCTGGGACCACCCTTGGTTATATGGGTTACCCTTGTACCCATAATCTTTACTCGTTGGACGCGCACCCCCCTTTTGATCCTTTTGTTCACCCTCCGTGTTTTGCTTGAGCCACCTTGGGTTTTTCCTCAAGCGGACACCCCCACTTTGTGGTTTGTCAGGGTGAAAGGTCTGTTTCTTTTCGCCTGTCGGTGGATAGGGAGCTGGTGCTCGCGTCCCTTCCAGTTCCAGCGATTGGGAGTCGGCTCTCGCACTCGTGAACACCTCTACGGGTGTTCTGCATTCCATGCGGGCCTCGAAAACATTTACGGCGCATTGTTTCATTTCCTTGATGGTCTTGTCTCTGAAATTAGCCATCACTTGAACTGACTCTTTTATATCAGGGTGGAGGTTTTTACCGAAAAGGTATTTAAAACCTACGTCGTCCTCCATGCCCGGTTCATTGCGATTACCAAAGAAAGCCTGGAACATTCTCTGGTAATATGCCTGTGGATGCTCCTTCTTACCTTGCACGACCTTCTCGGCATCAGGGTAGCCACCAGGCCCCATGTTTGGAGTGAACTCTCGTATAAGAGTATCACGCAACAGTTTGTAATCTGTTTTTATGGCGTCCGGTTGGCGAACAATGAAGTTATATACAGGCCAGTCTGCGGTGAGCCTGATCAGCGCAATTTTATCCTCAGCAGTAGCATTTGGAAAATTACCCAGCTGGAAATCAAGAGAGTCTAGGTAGTTCTTTGTATAGATTGAACCCAACGGCCCTGGCTCAAAGCGTTGAATGTATCTAGAAAGCTTCTGGAGTTCAGGTATTGGAATAGAAAGTTTAGCATCATTGCTATTCCCATTTACCTGTGATCCATGTGCAGGTGTTGATGTTGAGGACGCAAGTCCCTGCTCCGACTGGCGGGTCTTAACAGGTACGGTGAGCTGTTCTGCATCACCGCGTGGAGGTGGTGGGGGTGGTGGTGTGATGCCTTGAGAATGCTTTGCCACAACATCCACCCACCTCTCCCTTTCTTTAAAGAGGTTTTCTTTAGTTAAGGTCAGTTCCACCTTACTTTCAGTCAATTCTCTGCGTAAACAATCAACTGCAGTTTGTAGCGCTGTGCACTGTTCACTGAGTTTTCTATTTTCCTCGAATTGAGTGCTCTCTTTTAGTTGTTCTTTTAATTTATCATACTCTATTTTCAACATTGTGCACCGGGTGTGGGCTTCTTCTCTTTTTTCCTTGTTCTCTTGTAGATCTTTAGACATCGATTGTACCTGTTGCTGTAATATTTCATTCTCTCTGATAGACTCGTCATATTTTTGTCCTCTGGACCGAATGTTTTCTTCATATGAATGTGTTTGCAACAGTATTTCATTGTTTAAACGTTCAATCTCTGTATTTGTCGTTTTCTTGTATGACACAAACTCTGAAGTGGTACCTTCGTGTTTAGTTTTCTCATCAGCCAGTTTATTTTTTTCATCAGCCAGTTCATCCTCAAGGTCCCCACTCTTATACAGTTCATGGTCCAGTCTGGTCTTCAACAGAAAGGCCAATTTGACAGTACGGTCGGCGCTGAGCTTTTTTCCATCTTTTTTGATTATGCCTGTTGCTAGACTTTCTAACTCTGTGTCCAGAGTCGGGGTGTCCATTGCTGCTACCTCCTCACCATACTTCACGAGTGTTTTCATTAGCAGTTTTAAGGCATTATCAACACAATCTGTGTCCTCTGACTCAGACTCTGAATCCTCCTGCGCTGGGATTTTCTCCTCAACCGGCGCTGGAGTTTGCTCACCATCAGCATCCTCCAAGGATGAGGATGGAACAACTTCATCTGATTGTTTATCCATATTTGTTTTGAGTCTGTAAAAATCAACAAGCTGGTACATGCAGGTGTTATTCGAAAAAGAAATTCGTTATCAAATTAACCTCACTGTTGTAAACGTACACAGAAAAACGTTAAAAATGCTATTTTTAACCAAAAGTGTACAGTGTATGCCAATGCTGTTTAAAATTTTGAATGTGGAAATGCTCTGCTCTCCATCAACTTTTCTTTTTTATTTAATCTGAAAATCAAATAAAAGATGCTTTTTTGAGTGTTATTTTAAATCTCTTCAGTATTTAAAATGAGCATCAATTGTTCGTCTGTACCTCTGTTTTCAAAAATTCTTTATTTAAAATAAACAGGAGTTTTTGTTTGTGTACAGAACAATTTTAAAGCTGGTAATTTTCACCATAAAAAATGCTGACTTTATGATGTGTTGAGAGAAAACTCATCTATTAACGTCCAGCAGGGGGCAGCGTCGCGTATGTTATCACGAAGCGACTGAGTTTAAATCAGTACATGGAAAGAAAACAACCTATTAGGGTTAGTTTTCAGTAAGAACGTGATAATTGCTCGAACCGCGTCT
>JBBPBX010016963.1:34074-47437 GCA_038048925.1 Garcialebias charrua | reverse complement strand
CGATGTTTGTGGAAAGAGGAAAACGTAAGTCCTGGACCTCACGACACTTGCAAAAACACATAGTAGTACATACAGTTCATTAAGATAGGACCATGTCAAACACACATGCAGCGTCTGAATTTTTGAATCACAAACTACTGTGGTTATTGATTGGATCGGATCAGATTCAATATTTAGGGCATGTCCGGAACTGGCTCTCTGACTTCACCGAGAACACCAAGGCTGGACTCCCAGACTACCCTGCTCAAAATAAACATTTGAGGGGCTTAAAGAACTATGGCACTGAACGAGGACTGTGCACTGGACTTTTCTCTGAACAAATGACACCACAAAGACTTTCACAAAGAACTGTCAGAACACGGTCATCAAACACAAATGACCAGAATATGCGGTCCGGGTGTGATGGATCGATGATGAACAAAGATCTCACCCAGAAACAAAGATCTCACTGGATGCTGTGACAAGAGGGAGCTGAACAGGTTCTCCAGAAAGACAAAGAGAACAGGTCTTGAAGTCAACCACGCCAACTGTCCAGCTGAAGGTCATGCCCCCCGTATGGATCTGTGAAGATCTGTCAATAATCCTGGTATCGTGTTTCAAAACTGCAGTCTGCTTAATTTTATTTAATGTAACACATTCTCATGATATGGCCTGCGAGAGCAAGGCCACAGAATTTGTAGTTTATATTATGTGGGTCTGACGACTTATTTTTCCACTTCCAGTAAACTTCGTGATGGTACAGAGATAATGATCCCAGCTCATAACCCTGAAACAAGCTAATGTTTATATTTTCTTTTACAGATTAAAATTGTGTCTCCACAAACATTCATGCAAAAGTTTTGTGGAGCTGAAGGAAGGATAGCAATTGTCCTTGAACTGACTGAGTGCGTTTTGGTGGGTCTGGTTTGCCACAAGGAAGTTATTGTTAAAACAATTTTTATAGCTTTATGCTTTAAATCTTAGATTGTTATTTATACCATACCACTTTATTTATAGAGCACTTTGGCGGACGCGGGCCAACCAAGGTGCTGTACGATAGAAACAAGCCAAGCAGACAGGAAAACAAAACAAAAAAAAAAGGGAAGAGAAAGTGTTCCTAGAAATAACTAATAATAATAAGGAATATATCACTAATAACATTAATGAAGGCTCATAAAAGGAAACAGCTCATTCATTGATTAGATGATCAGTTATACAAAAAATAACTTTTTAGATTTTTATATTCAACAGCATAGCCATTTAAAGGATCATTTAAGAAGCACGTTGTACTGTAGGATAAATCAGATAAACCTACAAACCACATTGCTTTATGTATGTTGTTTAATAAACAGGTATGTATATGTCATTTGATAAACAGGTATTTATTTTTTAACAGATCCAAAGAGAAAAGATGGGGGACGCCCTGGAGTTTTGGATCTATTCAAAAGGTTGATTTGAAAGGTTGATTTTGAAATGTGGTGGTTCTATATTTTTAAAACACGACTGACCCTGACTATAGACTGGACTTATTTTGAGAACATGAACCACATATGTCTGTCTATACAGCTGTATGTCTGTCTATATGTATATGTGTATGTGTGTCTATATGTATGTATGTCTGTCTGTACGTATATGTCTGTCTATGTCTGTATGTATGTTTTGACTTTTTCTACAGACTATGAAAAAGGTAAAGTATTTTAGGTGAGTATAAAACGTCTCCGTCTCCTGCTACTCATTTTGATGATCATGCTAATTAAGAATAACTTACTAATTAAAATAACCTCAAATCAGAGTGAGTGATTACTCATTTTCACTGAAGAATGAAATCATTTGTAGTTGTGTTGTTTTTGCCATTAAATACAAATGTTTTAGATAGTAAGAATGGAATTTTATTTTATATTTAAAGAAACAATTATTATTATAGCCAATTACAGAATTTAGTTTAAGTTAAGTTAAGGAGCTACCCACAGTTTGACCTTCCCCAGACCACAAATGGCTCATGGGATCCGAAGGTCTTAGTTTTATTTGACAAATTGCAAGTTTTTTGGTGTCCAGTTCTCCTCTCAAAAAGACTACAGGTTTCCGGAACTCCTTCAGGAGGAGTTGCCAGTGATGCCAGTGAATCCCGTCTTGACTTGAGGTCCTGCTAGGGACGGCTGCAAACGAGGGTGGACGGGACCCCTACAGGTGGAGGAAAGGACACGTCATCTTCTCGAGAGAAAAAGCAGCAGCTGTTACATCTGAGTGACCGGTGCTCCCCTGAAGGAGAAGTTTGGAACGATCGCTGAGCCAGATTTTGAGACGGATCTGGTCAGAGCAAAGCTCCCCCACTTTGTCGAGAAATGTGGCTTGACTACACTATGCCACACACAATTCAGGGTTGCGACAATTCATGCCTGAATGGACTAAACACCCAGGAACAGACAGCTGGACAAGACTGAAGCCATCAAACTGCCTGATGCCCTCCACCCACAAGGCGCACAAAAAGCTCTCCCCAAAGAAAAAATGAACTTTGACTAAAACCCAAGAAGGAAAAGACTTGAACAAAAAAAAGCTCTCCCCAAAGAACAAAAATGAACTTTGACAAAAACCCAAGAAGAAAAAGACTCGCACAGAAACTCACAGAAGAGGAAGACTTGAACAAAAGCTCCCCCCCAGAAGAAAAAAAGACTCTTCTCCCCCCCCCAGGATGAAATGAACTTATTCCACACACAAAGAACTCCCCCCCCCAGATGAGATGGACTTGTGCCCGACAATGCAAAACTGGACTTATTCCACACACAAAGAATCCCCCCCCCCGGATGAGGTGGACTTGTGCCCAAAGGAAAGACACTGAACTTACCCTCCCACACCAGAAAAAGATGGATGCTGTGAAGAAGAATGGTTGATCTATTTCATTTTTTGAGTTCAAATCGGTTGTTTTTACTTTCCTGGGCAATAGTTGATATCAAAGAAGTTTCAAACTTATTTTATTTTTGTGCCCATAAAGGGCTATTTTGTTGTGTGTTTGAGAATTATTTCCCACATCTTTGAAAGTGTATAAGTTCCATTTAATTGTTTGACACAACAAATTAGATTGGTTCTTTTTTGGTTAAAACAAATTAGATTGGTTCTTTTTATTTTAAAACAAATTAAATAGCTTATTTCTTTTATTTGTTTAACACAAATAGATTAGTTCCTTTATATATATGTTTCTTCTCAAAAGTTCTATTTCTTTGGAAAAACTTGGTTTTTGTGGGTAAATAGACTAATTCATGCTAAATATATTATTCCTTTTAAAACTTTTGACATAAGCCATAAAGTGAGACCATACTCATTGCAAAATTCTCCTCAAAATCTTTCTTTCTCTCAAACATTGAAATAAGTCATGAAATATGACAATCAACAGAGTTCTCCAAAACTTTATAATCTCTCAAACCATCCTAAAAAGGTGATTCTGCATGTTCAGGGCGTTACTGTGGGGGCACGGGACGGTGGTGTGAGTTTTTGCCTCTAATTAGAAATTCGGCCTCAGAGGTTGTTTTCCGCACCGCTCACCTGATTGATAATGATCAGTTTATATATGATAAAGAGGATGAAATGATGGAGATGTTCAATATTTATCATCTAAAACTAATTACTCTGACCCAATAATTATAACCCAGCTCACTTATATCAAATATTCTCTGTTCCCTTTAAACACTTATATTTGATAGTACAAACATGTTGTTTGCTTTGCTCCTTGATACAGAAGAGACAGTCTTCTAGCCTTGACAATCTTTGGATTAGATGTTCTTGTTTGATCAGAACCATGACTTGTTTGTTTTATCTGTAAGACGTCAGAGCTGTCAAAACTCCACCTCCTTCTTGTTTAAATAGCTTGTCATGTCCAGTACAATTTGGAATTGTGCAGGACAATGTATTTGAGACCAAACTAAGTTTCAAAAGACATTAAAAGCCATTCCCCTTTGCAAAGTTGTTTGTCTGATTTAACACTGTTCTCTTGTTTATCTTTGTGTGGTTTTTATTAAGGTAACAGGGGTTTAAAATCCCCATCAAGTTGTTTTGTTTCATTTTTTTATTTAAATAATTTGCATTTATTTTTCCAGTTCATATGTTTTTTTAATGATTTTTTACTGTTGTACTGATAAATATGTCCTGCAGGGTAAATGTAAACTATATCCGAGACAGGCAGACTGAGCGCAGCTGACGGATATTGTGCTCACACCGGACAGCATTTCTACAGCAGCAGCTTCCAGTTTACATGCAAAGTCAATGGTGGACGCACCTCCAGCAGCCTCCTGGCGTCTGGCGTCACGTCACGTGCGTGTTGAGCGTGCTGGGGAGCGTTTTTCCGTGCACGTGAACCGGCTTCGGCTTCCAAGTTCCTCCTTCATTTAGCTGAAGATTTCGCGGTTCAAACGTTCAAACGCCGCTCAACTCTCCCTGATTGGTTGGTGTGTCAACCAATCAGGGAGAGTCGGGGAGGAGGAGGAGGAGAGTCGGGGGGAGAAGAGAGGGGGTCCGCGGGTCCGATATGTGACGCGGAAACGAGGGGACGGTTATTGCGCAACTGTGTGACGTATTGTTTGTGGGACCCAGAAAAACCCCGCTGAGTCATGGACTATGGAAGAGAAACTCATTGTAGCTGTGTGTTCGTGACAAGTCCTTCACGACCAGTCAAGTCTGCTCTACTGAGACGGAAATAAAAAGCTCCTCGCCTGGCGGAGTGCAGTGAGGACTCGCTGTACCGGTAAGCTCCTCCCACACACCTCGAAGCAGCTTCGCAGCTGTTTGGCGTTCTGGCGTTTTGTTCTGGACATAGAGTGCGTCCACTTGCGTGCATGAGGAGCCTTTTGGAGGCTGAAATGCTTCTCGGTGTGAGCACACCATAAATGAGAGGAACACACCATTGAAGCCAGGGAGCTCGAACGTCCAAAGTAAAACTAACTTTACAACAGTGCCTGGTTAAACAATCCTTGTGCTCTTTAATGTGGAGCCTTTTCAGATGGTTATTAAGTTTGATGTATTGTAGGTCGCAATGGAGTTTTCTTCTCTTGGTACAGCGGCTCTGCAGACATTGCACGTTGCTGTCTTGCGGTGTTTAGTGTAAAATACGTCCACACAGCGGACATGTTAAGATGAAAAGTTGGTTAGCCGTTAGCCACAGTGCTGCTCTCAGTCCTCATGTATTTACTCACATTTTAACTGGCTTCAAACTATGAAATGAATTTCCTTCAGAAAATCCATTCCATAGTTTGATTCCCTGCCTTGCAGAGCAGCCGGCAGGGAATCACATGTGGAGATGTTTCAGCAGACAGAGACATTCATTGGGCAGCACGGTGGCACAACTGGTAGAGCTGCTGCCTCTCAGCGAGAAGGTTGCCGGTTCAAATCCCGGTCCGGGGCCTTTCTGGGTGGAGTTTGCATGTTCTCCCCGTGCATGCGTGGGTTTCCTCCGGGTACTCCGGTTTCCTCCCACAGACCAAAAAACATGCTTGTTAGGCTGATTGGTGACTCTAAATTGACCCTAGGTGTGAGTGTGAGAGTGGATGGTTGTTTGGTGTGAGTGAGACAGGTCCCTCTTGTAAATGAGTCCCCGTGACTCAACGAGGCTAGCCTGTATAAATAAAGGTTGAATGAATGAATTCATCATGGATCGGAAATCTCTGCAGATTGTATCGGAAAAATCTGATAGGTAAATTATGCTGGTATAGGAGGCCGAGGACAATACTGATACTAGATCAGCCCCATCCTTAATTAAAACACAATTAGTTCATCTAAATGAGAGATCTGTTAATTAACCAAGTAACTAACTGATTAAATAACAATTCTCTCTGGAATTACACAAATAACCATTTATGGAGTTTGACTGTTTTAAAAAACAATTCGATTGGTTGGTTGGTTCTCTCCACATATTGCACAACCACTGAACCAGTATTTTAGAACCAACATCTATAGTTCAAATTATGATCTAAGGTTTAATTACCGGTAGGGTTGGGCATTGAGAATCGAGAATCGTTCAGAACCGGGACTAACTGTCCGGTTTTCCCGGAATCGTTCAAAATATTAATTTTCGATTCATATTTTCGATGCCTACTGCCGACCGGAAGTAGCCGCCAACGACGAAGAAGAATTTGCCGCCAAAAACCAACGAAGAAGACTCCAGCGCCAAAAACCAACGAAGAAGAGTTTGCGGGAGGTGTGTGAGTAGAGCGAGTGAAGATGGACAACGTGCGAAGGCGATCGAAAGTATGGCTCAATTTTAGTAAGAAGAATGACCAGTCGGCTCAATGCAATACTTGCAGGAAGCTTATATCGTGCAAAGGAGGGTGTACGACCAATATGATTAAACACCTCCGGCTTCACGGTGTAGAACTAGCACCGTGTCCCGTCTTCGACGTGCTGCTTCGGCCTCCCTCCGGCTCCAACATGCAGCCCATCAACCCGCTGCAGTCAGAATCTGGTAAGTAAAATTATAAACTACGTCTTATAACACTAAGGCAGCCATTAAGGCAGGTAAACGCAAATGCTATGCTAACGTTAGCTCACGTATTTTTCCATAGACAAAGAACCGGAAATGGCTAGCCAAGCAGTCGACCCCCCTGCAGAACAGCCGCGTGTTACTCCGTTCACTGTAGCTTCCAGAGGAAAGATGTCGATTCAACAAACTGAAGAGTGCCACAGAAAAGTTATGGCATATATAGTGAAAAAGATGCACCCATTTTCTGATGTGGAGTCACCAGAATTTAGGTTTGTTACCCACAACAAATAACAATATAACTAAACTAATCAACAGTCCACCCTAAGCTAACGTTACAGTATCATGTTTGTTTATATGTTTGCAGGGACATGATGAAAAGCACAAATCCAAAATACACACCACCCACCAGGGATTACTTGTCTAATAAACTAATCCCTTCTTGGTATCAAATTGAGAAAGCTAATGTAATAGACCTTTTACCAGTTGACGTCATCGCGCATGCGCACTCGCTTTTTAACGGAAGCATGGGCTCCCTACTGGAGTGTTGTCAGTACTGTCAACGATGGCGGACTCGCGGTGGAGAAATTAGACTTTTATTGTGTTTATAATTGTTTCAGGCAACTTCAACGAGTAAAAGAAGAAGGTGTGACTTGTTCGTTTTACAACGTCCCTCTGGGAAAGTCGAGTAGAGCGATTAAAAGCAGGAAGCTGAGCAGGAAACCTGTACCACCGCCGGCTTGTACCGGCAGGATTCCCCCCCGGCACGATGCATCAACGTGTGTGCGTTTTTTATCTGGCATGGACATTAATGATCCAAGCTCCGTGGATTACGTTCCTACATTACATCTTGGATATGGGAAACAGACAGGGCGGAGAACGAACTCCCGTAGCTACTGGACAGCTGCTAAGCTAAGCTAGCATCAGCTAGCTAGTTCGACACCGTTGTTCATCGGTCTCCGCTGCGTGTGTTGGGGTTTCTGCCTGTTTCGACCTGTTTCGGCCCCACTGAAGAGCAGGTGAGTGGAATGTCAAAACGTTTGATAAGCCATACGTTAGCCGTATCTTCTAAAGTCATTAAGCTACCAGTAAATGCATGCTTTTCTGAGCCGGGACTTAGTGGCTCTGCCTGGGTGAAGGTTCAGGCGGCCACGCGATGAACCGTGCGCGCACGGCTCCTGGCTGGGTCCAGCCGGTTCTGGACCTCCAAGGCGCACGTGGATCAGGTGTAGCCGGACTTAGTGGCTCATGCCTGGGTGAAGGTTCAGGCGGCCACGCGATGAACCGTGCGCGCACGGCTCCTGGCTGGGTCCAGCCGGTTCTGGACCTCCACGGTTCATCTGTAGCCCAAAAAAAGCAACCCTGTAGACAATGTGTATGGCCGTGCGGCTCCTCTCGTGTCCGCGGCACCCTGTTCAAGCATTTTGACCAGCGGTTGTTCACTATTTTAAGAAAACAAGCTTCTAAATTACAACTCGCTATCATTATGAAGCTCCTCGACCCCTGGCTTAGCCCCTGAAACCAGTTAGGGCTTTTTACCGTCCAATCAGAACGCTCGTTTCTGGCGAGTTTTGCGTGATGACGTCAACTGGTAAAAGGTCTATCGCAGAGCTCAGTGATGTCTGCTCTGTTGCTCTCACATGTGATGGCTGGAGTAGCATCACACAGGACCATTACCTCACTGTTACAGCACACTACACAGTGGAGGGCAAACTGCAGCAAAAAGTACTAAAAACTAAAGCTGTATACAAAGCTCAGACTGGATGTGTTGTGGCAGAAGAAATCACTGCCATTCTGACAGAGTTTGGCATTTCACACAAAATTGTGGCGATCACTGTTGACAATGCTGCCAATATGGATGTGGCCATTAAACACCTCAAATTTGTTAAATTAGGCTGCTTTGCCCACACACTCAACCTAGCAGCACAAAGTCTGTACTCCCTAAATTCAGTGAGTCAGTGGGTGGCCAAGGTCCGGACCATCGTCGTGTGGATGAAAAGGTGCTCGATGGCAAAGGTGGTTCTCCGGGAGAAGCAAGAACTTTTAAGTAAGAAACACAAAGTATTTGATTACAGTACTTCTTTTAAATACCTCCTCCTAGGTTGAAAAATATCTGCTAAATTACTGTAAACTACTATTCTTGTTTCTTTCAGAGCTGCCCCAACACTCACTCATTCTAGATGTGAGAACACGCTGGAATTCGCTGTATTTAATGCTGGAGAGGTTCATAGAGCAGTACCCTGCAATCCAAGCAGCCAGCTTGGATCTTCGGCTGAGAAAGAACATGGAAAGAGACAGGTAAAAAGATGAGATGGATATGAATTTAATTTGTTAGGGGTTTTGAGGAAGGAAAAAAAAACTTTTTCTAACACTAGTCTATGTGTTCGCTGTTTTTTTTTTTCTTCATACAGGCTTGCTCGGCTGAATCAGGAGGATTTTCATAAGGCAGAAGACTTCATCAATCTGATGAAAGTTCTCTACACGTCCACCCTCTGCGTGTCTTCAGAAAAGAGCGCCACGTGCGGTCAGATACTGCCCATTCTCCAAAAGCTTGAGGCACATCTGACGGTGAAAGAAGGAGACACAGTGTTTGTATCCAACCTTAAAAAACAGGTTTGGGCAAACCTATCCAAGCGCTACCAGGTAAGTGACTGAGGTAGACAGCTAGAAAGAAATGAATGAAGAATAAAAACATCTTTGTTCCTGTGGCTTGATCTAACATTTTAGTAATGTGTTTTGCAGAATGATGAGATCAGACATTTCCTCAAAGTGGCCACTGCGTTGGATCCACGCTTTAAACAAAGGATGGATGACTGTGTCTGGGACCAGGTCCATAAAAAGCTGATGGAGCAGGTGACGTGTTATTCATGCACAAGTGTCCTTTTCAGCTATTAAAATCTGAAATCTAAATGATAGTTATGTTCTTTGTAGTCAACAGAGGAAGACTGTGGAGATAATGGGGCCACTAACACCGAGGAAGTGGAGAACGAGGAGAACGAGGAGGAGAGTGTACCGGTAAGTGTATGATAGCAGAAATTGTATAGTTCTACATTTTTATAATGATCACACACATTTAATGGATGTTTCCCTTTTTAGTGATAATACTTATGATATGAACCTGTTGTTTGTTTAGGAACCGCCCCCCTGCAAACTGCCTAGAAAGACGCCACTGGAGGAGCTCTTTGCAGAGGAAGAGGCACAGAAAGTGGTGTCACAGCAGAGCTCCATGTCCATTCAGGCGCAAGTGGAGAAGGAGCTGCAGACGTACCGAAAAATTCCACAGGCCAGTATGTCTGAGGATCCTGCTGCATGGTGGTGGTACCAAAGAAAGACTTACCCGCTGCTGTCAGGTCTTGCACGTTCATATTTGTGCGTACAAGCTTCATCCACTCCCAGTGAACGTGTGTTCTCCACTGCAGGAGACACAATCTGTCCAGAACGCTCTCGCATACTGCCTGAGAAGGCAGACATGATAGTTTTTCTAAACAAGAACTGTTTCTAATTTTGTACTGTGCTGCTAATCTGGATTGGAGCTCAGGGAACGTTTACATACCTGGCTGCAGCATCACATGCTACACATGTGAAAATGTTTTTATTTTTTATTTGCACAAGCTTAGCCCATGAAGGGGAGCTCAGGAACATGTTTACATAGCTGGCTGCAGCATCACATGCTACACATGTGAAAATGCTTTAATGTTGTTTTTTAAATGTTTTTAAGAAATAAAGCTTCGTTTGAAAGTGTACTACTGTGAAAAAATTCATACAATTTACGGTATATTAAAGTTCATAAGTTTGATATTTATATACTGGTTGAAAATAGTCCTGAGAAATTCATAGTAAAGTAAGTAAAAAGGTCATAGAATTAAAATTCAAATAGAAGTTCAAATTATTTCATCCAGTAAAAAATCTGGCTGTACAGCCCATTTAAACAAAGTTTTTTTTTTTTTTTTTATTACCCCGCCCCTTAAAAGAATCGGAATCGGGAATCGATCGGAATCGGAATCGAAACAAAGAATCGGAATCGGAACCGGAATCGCTCAAATTCGAACGATGCCCAACCCTAATTACCGGTAGTTTGTTTCTAAAGCATTCTTGAGAAATTAGGAGCTAATCATAGATTAGGAACTTGTTCAGAAATTGTTACAGAATATATTTAACTAAATCAAAATTAATTTCATTTGGGTGTTAAAACACCAGTTACATCTCATGGCCTATAGAAATTATTTTAATATTTTCTGGTAGAAAGTTTCCACTCTGTGTGGACTCTGATGTGTGAGTTTAAACTGCCCTTCTGACTAAATCTTTGCCCACAAAGATCACAAGGAAACAGCTTGTCTCCTGTGTGGACTCTCATGTGTCTGTTTAAATGTGCCTTACGACTAAATCTTTGTCCACAAAAATCACATGGAAATGGCTTGTCTCCTGTGTGGACTTTCATGTGTGTGTTTAAACTTGTCTTCTGACTAAATCTTTGTCCACAACATTCACAAGGAAACGGCTTGTCTCCTGTGTGGACTCTCATGTGTGTGTTTAAATTTGTCTTATGACTAAATCTTTGTCCACAACATTCACAAGGAAACGGCTTGTCTCCTGTGTGGACTCTCATGTGACTTTTTAAATGTGTCTTCTGACTAAATCTTTGTCCACAACATTCACAAGGAAATGGCTTGTCTCCTGTGTGGACTTTCATGTGTAAGTTTAAACTTGTCTTCTGACTAAATCTATGTCCACAAAGTTCACAAAGAAATGGTTTGTCTCCTGTGTGGACTCTCATGTGTGTGTTTAAATTTGTCTTATGACTAAATCTTTGTCCACAACATTCACAAGGAAATGGCTTGTCTCCTGTGTGGACTCTTATGTGACTTTTTAAATGTGTCTTCTGACTAAATCTTTGTCCACAAAGTTCACAAGGAAATGGTTTGTCTCCTGTGTGAACTCTCATATGTAAGATTAAATGTGATTTGGAAGTAAATATTTTACCACAGTCATCACAGCTTATTGATTTTGGCCTTGCCTGGACTTTCCTGCATGACTCTACATTTTTCTTCTCTCCAACACATTTCTTATTAAGCAGACATCTTGAAGACTTCTCTCCTGAATGACTTGTCATGTGTCTTTGAAGAGTCTGGTTACTGACATACTGCTTACCACACTCAGAGCAGCTCAAAGATTTGTTGACAGTTTTTACCTCTGATTCAGGAGCCCTGCTCTCCTTCCTGTCTTTCATACTGTCTTCACATTCTGATTCAGAGTCTGATGAGTTCTTTAGCAGAGAGTCAGAACTGGTCATTTCATCATCCTCTTCAACGTCCTCGTGAACTTCAGTCTTTGAAGAGCTTGAACTGCTTTTGTGAGTCTTTAAATCTGGGTTCCTGGTAAGTTTATTTAAATCCTCCCTCTTTAAATAAACTGTAGTGATCAAAAACCTGATATTGGTCTCCTCCATATTGAGTTGGTTTCCCACCAGACTGGTCCAAGGTTCTTCTCTTCTACTCTATAAGAGGCTCTGGGTCCTCCTGGTCCACATCAGGCCTTCGGGGTTGAGGAGCTTCTTCTTTTAATCAGCTCTAAACAGAGGCAGGAACCACTGAAACATATGTACATTAAGGACAATGTTACTTCAGTACACGTTCGCTCGCACTCACACTCGCGTGTGCACACACACACACACACATACACACTTTACCCTTTAGCACTTTTAGATTTTCATGAATGAAAAGTGTGTTATAAATTAAATTCATTATTATTATTATTACCCTTACTATTACCATCTTCTGTCTGCATATACATTAATCCCAACATATTACTATAAAAATAACAATTTTAAAGGCAGGAATTTTTTTAAGTTATTCTGTTCTGAACAAAAGACAACCTGTAATGAAGTTATTTTAGTACAGTACTGTAGTCCCTCATTTATCACAGGTGTTAGGGACTATGCTCACCCACCATAAGTGGAAACAGTAGTGCAAAAGTTGAGTTCAGTTTAAGTTCATTAAACATTGTCATGACGTGCCAGGCTGTAATCACACTCATCACCTGTTACTCCTAATCACCCACCTTAAATAAACAATTTAAATTTAAATACTGTAACATTTTAAATAAACAATCCATGCAGGATGGATTGTTTATTTGAAATATTACAGTATTTAAATTGTAGAGAAGTAGAAGGAGTTGATTTGTTGCACCTGGTGATGAGCAGCTGAGGTCTGGTGAGAGCTGTGCTGCGTGTTTCATGGCAGGATACAGGTAAACCAAACAAACACGATTAATCTCAGGTAAGCCAATATATTAAATCATAACATAAAAATATTGTTCTTATTAATCTCTACCTGTTGATTCAAATACACAAACTGGACGAGGAGACGGTGAGTGACCTGGAGAGTTTTCTTGACCAGTGTTTTGACAACTTTGTGATGGGTTAAACAAAGGAAAACACCACGCCCACACAGACATCTAAACACACGCGTTCGGAGAGTTCTCCGGGCACATCCGCTTCTCCAGAAAAGAGTTTCACGGAGGTATTGGAATCTATTGATAAAAAGCTAACTAGTTTGGATGCTAGGCTGGCTTTCGTTGAAGTTCTGCACAAAGAATTTCAATCACTTAGGGAATCCTTGGAATTCAGCCAAGCTCAAGTGTTTTATTGTTAACACTACATTACAAACATTACAATGTTTTATTGACATTTAATTTCTGTTGCACCGTGTAGCACTTTGAGATTTTCATTAATGAAAAGTGCGTTATAAATTGAATTCATTATTATTATTATTATTAAGTGACATCACTCGCTGCAGAGAACCAAGCGCTGCGGGGGGACATGAAACAACTAACAGAGCAAGTGACACGGATGTGCGGTGAAAACAGGATATTCAAAGAGTCCATTCTGGATCTAGAATCTCGTAGCATGAGAAATAATCTCGTTTT
>JBBPBX010016963.1:0-33877 GCA_038048925.1 Garcialebias charrua | reverse complement strand
GACACTGAAGTTACGATCCGTGACTTCATTGAACGTCAGCTTAAACTCCCAAGCGAGACGGTAAGATCAATCACTTTCCATCGTGTTCACAGGCTCGGAGCTAAGAAGCCCGATAACACGCGTCCCCGGCCAATTGTAGTTAAATTTGAACATTATTAACAGAAAATGCAGGTTATCAGACAGGGCCGGGAGCTGCGTAGGATGGGATTTAGCGTTAATGATCAATTTCCTAAAGAAATCCTCGATCGAAGACGAGTTTTGTTTCCAATCAGGAAGAAATTTATTTCTGAAGGAGCCAGGGATTCAGTAGCTGTTGACAAACTTTATGTTAATGGTCAGCTGTACAGGGAACAGGACGTCACTCCGTGGCTGTATTAGAGGAACAGCAGGTTAGTTTGGAGCAGGGCTGTTCAACATACGGCCAAGTCAGGCCCGCTGGTGAACTAAGTGGTCCATCAATGGGTACAATATAAAAAAACAATATCATAGTTTTATTTATAAAACAAAGATATTTAAGACAGGTCCTAGGTGAGGGACCAGACAAAGCGCAGCCCAAAGACCCCTTATGATGAGTTCAATTAATGGAAACAATGTTCCCTCGCCCGGACGCGGGTCACCGGGGCCCCACTCTGGAGCCAGGCCCGGAGGTGGGGCACGTTGGCGAGCGCCTGGTGGCCGGGCTTTTACCCATGGAGCTCGGCCGGGCACAGCCCGAAGAGGAGACGTGGGTCCCCCTTCCCATGGGCTCACCACCTGTGGGAGGGGCCAAAGGGGTCGGGTGCAATGTGGGATGGGTGGTGGCCGAGGGCGGGGACCCTGGCGGTCTGATCCTCGGCTACAGAAGCTGGCCATTGGGACATGGAATGTCACCTCTCTGGTGGGGAAGGAGCCTGAGCTAGTGTGTGAGGTTGAGAGGTTCCGGCTAGAAATAGTCAGACTCACCTCAACGCATGGCTCTGGCTCTGGAACCAGTTTCCTTGAGAGGGGTTGGACACTCTTCCACTCTGGAGTTGCCCCTGGTGAGAGGCGCCGAGCAGGAGTGGGCATACTTGTTGCCCCACATCATGGCGCCTGTACATTGGGGTTCACCCCAGTGAACGAGAGGGCATAGATGTTTTTGTTGACGTGACGTTAACTTAAATTTTTCGTCAACGCCCCCTTTTTTCATGACAATAACGAGACAGTAACTAAATAATCATTGCTCTTTAATGATTAAAACGTGACAAAATGTGTGTGAGTTTTCGTTGACGAGACGAGACTGAACGAAAATGTTAGTCGGTGGTCCGTCAATAATTTGTCGGAAAGTCAGCTGTTTGGTCACGCCCACCACCGCGGTGTTGATGCAGCACAGCCACGCGCTGCGCGCTCACCTGTGACTTCTTCAAACTGGACCATGGAAGATCATGCTGCTGCACGAAGGGGCTCGGTCGGTGGCCGGCCGGCAGCCAGCCCAGAAAAGATTTATGGACTTATTTTGTATTTAACCCGACTGTGAGAGAAGAGAAGGACCGAATGTATGTATTTTTTTTTTTATAAATCCTGTCCTTGTTTGAAGCTGTTTGGGCTGCTGTCTGTGTGGGTCAGGTTCTGGTTCTGTTTGGACTCTGCTGACTTGTCACAGAATAGCGCATTCACGTTTGACCTCCGCGTCAACTTTTTGCCTTATAAGCTCATTTAACAACTGCGAGGAAGTGCTGCTGTTGTGTAGTTATTGCATTTGAAGCTGGTAAACAAGCATAAACTTTTTCTGCTCAGTGGTTTGGTGTGTCCAGGATCTGCTGTGGACCTAACGGTTCCGAGAGAGTCCATCGTTGTTTTCGACAGTTGAATCGCTGTGTAGCTGAGCGTTGATCTTAGTGTACCTGTAGAATGTGATTTGCTATATTTCAGAATTTTACTGCTCTGTTAATAAGCGTTTTTATGTGTTGAAAAGTCCGGAAACTTTTGCTAACTGATAGCCTACTTTCTGTTCAAAATGGCCGCAGCGTTTGTTTATGTATTGTGATTGGTTGTCGGGCTGTGTAAGACACACTGTGATAGGTCAGAGGGAAAGAACTACAACTCCCATGACGACTACAAGTTCTGTGATTGGTTGCGTGAGCTCACTGTGTGACGTCAGCCGTGACTCCACACAGGAGAAAAAGCATCGCTTCTCGGCCTTTTGGCTAGTGTAGCACAGGAGAAAAAGCCGTTCTTTTTCTTCAGAGAGTAAATAAATGAAGTTATTTCAGCGTTTGTCACATCCAGGTACAAAACTCATCCAAAAAGTGGATTTTTATCATGTTGTTCAGTAACCATCGTGATTAAAATAAAAACTATCTCTCCCTTCGAGATGATGACTGGTCGACAAAACACCTGACTTGATTTATAATAACTGCATAAAGTATTGTCAGATAAATTCTATTATATTATACAGTATTATCTAAAAAAAAGCTAAGTCTGTTCCTCTGGACATTCAAAAAAATAAAACAAAACAAAGCAAAAAAAAAAAATTGTAGAAACGTTTCGTCTTTCGTCCGAAAGACTTCCTCAGTCTGAGGTGCTGGGTTCAGCTCAGTCTTATAAATAGCACCCTCTCACAGTGTTACACAACCAGTTGGCTGATGACAGCCTGAAACCAGCTGCTCACATGATCAAGGAGGACCATCAGCCTAACAATGGATCGTTAGCACCCTGATGGTTGTTTGCTATTCACAGAGGGCTGAGTGATACCAGCAATCACAGCATTGTAGGAGGGGGACAGTTGAACTCGGAGGCCTCCACCCCTGTTTAATGATGGGCGGTTTCTTTTCACAAAGATGGCCTCCTTTACTCCTCTCTCAAACCATCGTTCCTCTCTATCAAGGATGTGAACATCTTCATCCCTGAAAGAGTGACCGCTGGCCTGGAGATGAGTGTAGACTGCAGAGTCCTGACCTGATGATGTTGATCTTCTGTGGTCAGGATTTCTGTTAAAAAAACCGTACTCAAGTTAATTTGTAAAGACTAATATGTTTTTTTTTTAAGACTAAAACTAGACTTAATTTTTTTTAAGTTTTTGTCGATTAAATCTTAACTAAAACTATTAAATATAGAAATGACTAAAACAGACTAAAACTAAGAAGTATTTTAATCTATAAGACTGTGACTAAAACTAAAATCAAAATGGCTGTCAAAAACAACACTGCGAGAGGGTAGCCTCCCTTCGCCTACATGTGGGGGGACGGGCTCTGACTGTTGTTTGTGCCTATGCGCTTCACGGTTGCTATTGAATGTTCTGTTGGAAGAAACTTTTTCACTTATGCATGCTCACAACCACACACAAATGGATGCAGGAATGTATATGTAGATACGTATATGCAGATATGTAGATGGGTATATGAATGAATATGAATGTATATGTATGTATACTGTATATATATTTGTAGGTATGGTATGTATATTTATGGAAATCTACTGCAAGGTCATAAATGTTATTAGTCTTTATGCATGTGTTGCTGTGTTCTGTCATGTACTTTGCAGGATTGCAGACGGAGGTTGGGTGTGTTTGCCTTGTGCTTTTTTGTGGATAATTGTTGTGTTTTGTTGTCTTACTTTTTGTCTTTCCTTTCCTTTCTCTCTATTAAAAAAATCATATCGGTGTGAGAGGATGGCTGTAAGGAGAGAAGGGAGGCCATCTATAAAAGGAATTAAAAAAATAAAATTATGGATCCATATTCACAGGAGGACATTAAAAATCATTTCTGAACACAGACCAGCAAGAATGACTTCAATCATCTAGAGTCAAAACATGAAAAACACATTGAAGTTTTTTATTTATTTAACTTAGCAACACAAAAAGTTCTCTACTCTTTGGATATGGGGCGACATTCAAACTTTTAGTGGAAACAGCTGAGCAGGAATGTTGGTCCCATTACAGCTTCCAGTGCTAACATGTGTTTTATGTACAGAGTTTGTACCAACAGGAGACACACATCAGCTTTTATTTTGAAAGAACCTCGCAAGAGTGACCATCTAATTCAAGGTGTTAGCGCATGCACAACCAAACCGCATGAGCGCTAACTTTTAGAAGTGGAGGCTGCTGGACCGAAGTATAATATTGAACAATTTTACTAGAAATTACAACCATACCTGTTAGAGAACAAACATGTGGTTGGTGGAGGTCTGACGTGAAGCTCCTGCTCCTACACAGAAAAACACACACAGTCACAAGACTAGATTATCCAAGCACGCGACAACGAGACGTAGCTGCTAACAGCTACACATGCTAACAGCTACACATGCTAACAGCTACACATGCTAACAGCTACACATGCTAACAACTACAGATACTAACAGCAACACATGCTAACAGCTACATATGCTAACAGCTACATATGCTAACAGCTACAGATGCTAACAGCTACACATGCTAACAGCTACACATGCCAACAACTACACATGCTACAACTGCACATGCTAACAGCTAAACGTGCTAACAGCTACACATGCTAACAGCTACAAATGCTAAGAGCTACACATGCTAACAGCTACACATGCTAACAGCTACACATGCTAACAGCTACAGATATTAACAGCTAAACATGCTAACAACTACAGATGTTAGTCAGAGTCAGAGTCAGAGAGAATTTATTGTCATTTGCACCGCATGTAGTACATGTGTTGAAAACGAGATTATGTACACAGGGTCCCAGTTACATCCAACAACAAATGCAAGAGAAGAACAATAATAACATCTAGGATTAACTAAGAGAGACATCAGCTAGTAATACACTAAGCCCTAATGTAGTAGAAAAACATCATTATAAACAGCAGCACGAACATGAGCAGATGGTCACAGATGAACGCAGATAGTCACAGATGAACGCAGCAACAAGAAACAGATCAGTATCAACATGATGTGACATTTTGCAGTGTTTATTCTTATTATTTATTTATTCATGAGTCTGACAGCCTCAGGGTAGAAGCTGTTCCTCAGTCTAGTGGTTCTACATTTGATGCTCCTCAACCTCCGTCCCGAGGGGAGTGGTGCAAAGAGTGAGTGTGCTGGGTGAGTGAGGTCTTTCATGATGCAGGTGGCTCTTTTTCTGCATCTGGAGGTGTAAATGTCTGTGATGGTGGGGAGACTGACTCCCACAGACTTCTGTGCAGCCTTCACCACTCTTTGTAGAGCTTTCCTCTCTGCAACTGTGCAGCCTCCATGCCACACGTTGATGCTGGAGCACAGGACGCTCTCCACTGCACACCTGTAGAACGAGGTGAGGACTGAGCTTCTCAGACCAGCTCGTCTCAGCCGTCTGAGGAAGTAGAGTCTCTGATGACCTTTCTTGATCAGGCTGGTGGTGTTATTGCTCCAGCTGAGGTTATCATTCAAGTGTACACCCAGGTACTTGTAGCTGGAGACCACCTCCACCGCAGATCCACCTATATACAGTGGGGTGTGGGTGTGTTTGTTCCTTCTGAAGTCCACAATCATCTCAACATCAACAGCTACAGACGTTAACAGCTACAGATGTTAACAGCTACAGATGTTAACAGCTACACACACTAACAACTACAGATGTTAACAGCTACAGATGTTAACAGCTACAGATGTTAACAGCTACACACGCTAACAACTACAGATGTTAACAGCTACAGACGTTAACAGCTACAGATGTTAACAGCTACAGATGTTAACAGCTACACACACTAACAACTACAGATGTTAACAGCTACAGATGTTAAAGGGGACCACACATGCAAAATTCACTTTTTAATGTTTTTTTACTCAACTTTGGGTATTTACTTCATAAAAAAACAGTCCTTGTGCCAAAAAAATGCACCCAGTGGTTTATTTACTCTAAGTAGATTTATTTGTCTGTGATTAAAAACGCTTCGTTTCACACTTCCTGCGGTTTGTGACGTCACAAACCGTAGCCAATCACCTCAAACCTGAGTCCAGCCCCTCACCTAGCAACCCCTGGTGATGCTCCACCCACTTGAGTATAAAAGATGTCACGGTTGCCTAGCGGTTTAGGAGCTGACCTGGCGGTCATTTATTCATTTATTTAGCCCCCGGGGGGCTAGGGGTTTGCCCTGCTCCAGCCATGCAGCACATCTCGAGTAAAACCAGAATGTTTTATTACCTTGTTTGAATGAACTCTGTCTCGTTGAAACTGTGCACACACACTCTCGCGGTTTGGACTTGTTTCTTATATGATGAAGGACTACTTTTGCACAACTGTCAGTTTGGTTGAGCGGTTACGACACTTGAGCGCCACGCAGGAGAGCGGAGATCGCATCCTGTCAACGGCATCTTTTTTTTCCCCCCTTTTTTTAAAGCCTTTTGTTTCGGAGAAATCGGGGTGAGACTAGATATATACATCGACATAATAATACTTTATAATTGTTATTTTTACGTTTTAGTTCAATTTTTAGTGTAATATCGCTCCCAACGCGCAGCCGGCAGAAAACTGTGCACACACACACTCTCTCTCGCGGGGCGACAGTCTGTACCATCAAGCACCACTGATCGATATATTTTCAGATTAGCAACTTATTTATTTTAAGAATACCTTTCACTTCATCAAAATCTAATCAAAACTTCAGCGTTCTAAATGTAGGTGGTTGTGATTATTTCTTATACGATGAAAGACTGCTTTTTGCATAACTGCCCGGTTGGCCCAGAGGTAGTGAACCGGACTCGTCATCCGAAGGACACGGGTTCGCCTCTCGGTCGCGGCATCCCTTTTTTTTTTTTTTAAGCCTTTTGTTTTGCAGACCGCCGGCGAAGACACCATCTGCGTGCGGGAGTTGTTGGGAGCTACTGACTTTTGAGGTCCGGGGGTCCGGTCAAAGGTTGCCTCATGCGGATAAATTAACTGGAGACATTCTGTGAACTTTGTGTGTGGACTGAAGCAGTGATCGCTCCCAAAAGCGCCGCATGCAACGAGCGGAGCTAACACCGCCCGCTCGGAGGAGGAAAAGCTATCATTAGCCTCGAAGGTGGGCTAATGCTAAAAAAAGGAGCTGCAAATGGCGGCGCGCGCAGAGGGCTTTTGGTAAGTTATCTTAAGCTACTAGCACTAACAGTAAGTCAAATGAGTAATAAAAAAGAGCTAATTTTAAAATAACAACATATTAGAGATACTGTACTGGCTGTTGCAGAGGGCGTAGTTAATAAATAGGTCTTTGTAGGGCGTGGCTTTCAGACCTCATTATTCATAAACCGGTGGTTTAGAACGGAAGTGAAATTTGGCAGAATTAGAAAGGGGATATTTTATTATCTAAGCATTATTTTGTGTATAAAATTGACTGAAAATGGTCTGGATAGCCCACAGATAAACCACAAAAAATTATATATCCTACATTTGGTCCCCTTTAACAGCTACAGATGTTAACAGCTACAGATGTTAACAGCTACAGATGTTAGCAGCTTCAGACGATAACAACTACAGGTAGTCCCCGATTTACGAGCGCTCTGATCTACGAGGTTCCAGACATACGAGCTGGCGAATTATTGGAAAAAACGCAAAAAATACTGAGTTTTTCTGTGTTTTTTCACCATAGTTCGTTAGCTAAACATGTGGACACACGTTTCCGATCATTTTTATGCACTCATAAGCAGTTTTTCGATGAAAAACGAGTGTTTGTAGTCGCGCTAGCAAAACCGTTCCAATTTACGAGCGAATTTCCGGACTTACGAGAAGCGTGGCGGCCGTTCCAAATTACGAGATTTCCGGTTTACGAGCGCCTCGTTGTAACGGATCTCGCTCGTAAATCGGGGACTACCTGTACAGATGTTAACAGCTACAGACGCTAACATCTACAGATGTTAACAGCTACAGATGTTAACAGCTACAGATGTTAACAGCTAGACGTTAACAGCTAGATGTTAACAGCTACAGACGTCAACAGCTACAGATGTTAACAGCTACAGACGTTAAAGGTTCAGTATGCAGTTTCTGTAGAACTGCAGCACTAGAAATATTTTCAACAGGCAAAGCATTCTGATCCCTCCCCCTCAGAGCCATATGTGGCTCTGCCCCCTTGTGGTCTGTTGAATTTCAAATTCAAGCTCTGTTTTTATTGGCTGATTCAAATTCAAGCTCTGTTTTTATTGGCTGGTTACAAACTCTGTTTTTATTGGCTGGAAAATGGCGGGTCACCTTTTCTTTTTAGAAATGCTTATTTACCACCTGGAGAAGCAAGGGGACAATATTTTTTTTTTATTTTTTCAGAGATTACCTGGCTAACATCAGTCTGTCAGGAGGTAGTGACAGAGTGAAGAAATATGTTCATAAAAAAAGCTACATACTGAAGCTTTAACAGCTACAGACGTTAACAGTTACAGATGTTAACAGCTACAGACGCTAACAACTACAGATGTTAACAGCCACAGACGTTAACAGCTACAGACTTTAACAGCTAGATGTTAACAGCTACAGACATTAACAGCTACAGATGTTAACAGCTACAGATGTTAGCAGCTACAGACGCTAACAACTACAGATGTTAACAGCTTCAGACGCTAACAACTACAGATGTTACCAGCTACAGACGTTAACAGCTACAGATGTTAACAGCTACAGATGTTAACAGCTACAGACGCTAACATCTACAGATGTTAACAGCTACAGATGTTAACAGCTACAGATGTTAACAGCTAGACGTTAACAGCTAGATGTTAACAGCTACAGACGTCAACAGCTACAGATGTTAACAACTACAGACGTTAACAGCTACAGACGTTAACAGTTACAGATGTTAACAGCTACAGACGCTAACAACTACAGATGTTAACAGCCACAGACGTTAACAGCTACAGACTTTAACAGCTAGATGTTAACAGCTACAGACATTAACAGCTACAGATGTTAACAGCTACAGATGTTAGCAGCTACAGACGCTAACAACTACAGATGTTAACAGCTTCAGACGCTAACAACTACAGATGTTACCAGCTACAGACGTTAACAGCTACAGATGTTAACAGCTACAGACGTTAACACCTACAGATGTTAACAGCTACTGATGTTAACAGCTACAGATGTTAACAGCTACAGACGTTAACAACTACAGATGTTAACAGCTACAGACGTTAACAACTACAGATGTTAACAGCTACAGACGTTAACAGCTACAGATGTTAACAGCTACAGATGTTTACAGCTACACGCTAACAACTACAGATGTTAACAGCTACAGACGTTAACAGCTACAGATGTTAACAGCTACAGATGTTAACAGCTACACACACTACAGGTAGTCCCTGACTTACGAGCGAGTTCCGTCCCTAGGGGGCGCTCGTAAGTCAAAAATTCGTAAGTAGGATCACATAGTAAAAAAATAAAAATAAAAAAATAAAAATAATTTTTTTTGTACTTTTTATTTTTATTTTAAATAAATGAATACATGTACAGTACTGGACAGTCACCAAGTACTTAGCCTATCCTAACACAGTTTTTAAAGATGAAGGAATAAGTTGAATTGTCTCCCTTTCACATAAAGGGAGCAAGCTCCCTATGGAGCCTGCAGGGAGGAGGGAGACAATTCAACTTCATCTTCATCTTTAAAAACTGTGTTAGGATAGGCTAAGTGCTTGGTGACTGTACAGTACTGTACATTTATCTATTTATTAAAAATATACAGTATATACAGTATTTTTATTTTTTATTGTTTTTTATTTATAAATAGATAAATGTACAGTACTGTACAGTCACCAAGCACTTAGCCTATCCTAACACAGTTTTTAAAGATGAAGGAGTCAGTTGAATTGTCTCCCTCCTCCCTGCAGGCTCCATAGGGAGCTTGCTCCCTTTATGTGAAAGGGAGACAATTCAACTTATTCCTTCATCTTTAAAAACTGTGTTAGGATAGGCTAAGTGCTTGGTGACTGTCCAGTACTGTACATGTATTCATTTATAAAAAAAAAAAAAGTAAAAAAAAAATATATATATTTTTTATTTTTTTTATGAGATGCATGCTCGTAAGTCCGGGACCTCGTAGGTCAGAGCGCTCGTAAGTCGGGGACTACCTGTACTAACTACAGATGTTAACAGCTACTGATGGTAACAACTACAGATGTTAACAGCTACACACACTAACAACTACAGATGTTAACAGCTACAGACGTTAACAGCTACAGATGTTAACAGCTACAGACCTAACAACTACAGATGTTAACAGCTACAGACGTTAACAGCTACAGATGTTAACAACTAAAGATGTTAACAGCTACAGATGTTAACAGCTACAGATGTTAACAGCTACAGATGTTAACAGCTACAGATGTTAACAGCTACACATGCTAAAAACTACAGATGTTAACAGCTACAGATGTTAACAGCTACAGACGCTAACTACTACAGATATTAACAGCTACACACGCTAACAGCTACAGATGTTAACAGCTACTGACGTTAACAGCTACAGATGTTAACAGCTACAGACGTTAACAACTACAGATGTTAACAGCTACAGACGTTAACAGCTACAGATGTTTACAGCTACAGATGTTAACAGCTACACACGTTAACAACTACTACAGATGTTAACAGCTACAGACGTTAACAACTACAGATGTTAACAGCTACAGACGTTAACAGCTACAGATGTTAACAGCTACAGATGTTTACAGCTACACACGCTAACAACTACAGATGTTAACAGCTACAGACGTTAACAGCTACAGATGTTAACAGCTACAGATGTTAACAGCTACACACACTACAGTACTAACTACAGATGCTAACAGCTACAGATGTTAACAGCTACAGATGTTAACAGCTACAGACGCTAACAACTACAGATGTTAACAGCTACACACGCTAACAACTACAGATGTTAACAGCTACAGACCTAACAACTACAGATGTTAACAGCTACAGACGTTAACAGCTACAGATGTTAACAACTAAAGATGTTAACAGCTACAGATGTTAACAGCTACAGATGTTAACAGCTACAGATGTTAACAGCTACACACGCTAACAACTACAGATGTTAACAGCTACAGACGTTAACAGCTACAGATGTTAACAGCTACAGATGTTAACAGCTACACACACTAACAACTACAGATGTTAACAGCTACAGATGTTAAAGGGGACCACACATGCAAAATTCACTTTTTAATGTTTTTTTACTCAACTTTGGGTATTTACTTCATAAAAAAACAGTCCTTGTGCCAAAAAAATGCACCCAGTGGTTTATTTACTCTAAGTAGATTTATTTGTCTGTGATTAAAAACGCTTCGTTTCACACTTCCTGCGGTTTGTGACGTCACAAACCGTAGCCAATCACCTCAAACCTGAGTCCAGCCCCTCACCTAGCAACCCCTGGTGATGCTCCACCCACTTGAGTATAAAAGATGTCACGGTTGCCTAGCGGTTTAGGAGCTGACCTGGCGGTCATTTATTCATTTATTTAGCCCCCGGGGGGCTAGGGGTTTGCCCTGCTCCAGCCATGCAGCACATCTCGAGTAAAACCAGAATGTTTTATTACCTTGTTTGAATGAACTCTGTCTCGTTGAAACTGTGCACACACACTCTCGCGGTTTGGACTTGTTTCTTATATGATGAAGGACTACTTTTGCACAACTGTCAGTTTGGTTGAGCGGTTACGACACTTGAGCGCCACGCAGGAGAGCGGAGATCGCATCCTGTCAACGGCATCTTTTTTTCCCCCTTTTTTTTAAAGCCTTTTGTTTCGGAGAAATCGGGGTGAGACTAGATATATACATCGACATAATAATACTTTATAATTGTTATTTTTACGTTTTAGTTCAATTTTTAGTGTAATATCGCTCCCAACGCGCAGCCGGCAGAAAACTGTGCACACACACACTCTCTCTCGCGGGGCGACAGTCTGTACCATCAAGCACCACTGATCGATATATTTTCAGATTAGCAACTTATTTATTTTAAGAATACCTTTCACTTCATCAAAATCTAATCAAAACTTCAGCGTTCTAAATGTAGGTGGTTGTGATTATTTCTTATACGATGAAAGACTGCTTTTTGCATAACTGCCCGGTTGGCCCAGAGGTAGTGAACCGGACTCGTCATCCGAAGGGCACGGGTTCGCCTCTCGGTCGCGGCATCCCTTTTTTTTCTTTTTTTAAGCCTTTTGTTTTGCAGACCGCCGGCGAAGACACCATCTGCGTGCGGGAGTTGTTGGGAGCTACTGACTTTTGAGGTCCGGGGGTCCGGTCAAAGGTTGCCTCATGCGGATAAATTAACTGGAGACATTCTGTGAACTTTGTGTGTGGACTGAAGCAGTGATCGCTCCCAAAAGCGCCGCATGCAACGAGCGGAGCTAACACCGCCCGCTCGGAGGAGGAAAAGCTATCATTAGCCTCGAAGGTGGGCTAATGCTAAAAAAAGGAGCTGCAAATGGCGGCGCGCGCAGAGGGCTTTTGGTAAGTTATCTTAAGCTACTAGCACTAACAGTAAGTCAAATGAGTAATAAAAAAGAGCTAATTTTAAAATAACAACATATTAGAGATACTGGCTGTTGCAGAGGGCGTAGTTAATAAATAGGTCTTTGTAGGGCGTGGCTTTCAGACCTCATTATTCATAAACCGGTGGTTTAGAACGGAAGTGAAATTTGGCAGAATTAGAAAGGGGATATTTTATTATCTAAGCATTATTTTGTGTATAAAATTGACTGAAAATGGTCTGGATAGCCCACAGATAAACCACAAAAAATTATATATCCTACATTTGGTCCCCTTTAACAGCTACAGATGTTAACAGCTACAGATGTTAACAGCTACAGATGTTAGCAGCTTCAGACGATAACAACTACAGATGTTAACAGCTACAGATGCTAACATCTACAGATGTTAACAGCTACAGATGTTAACAGCTACAGATGTTAATAGCTAGACGTTAACAGCTAGATGTTAACAGCTACAGACGTCAACAGCTACAGATGTTAACAGCTACAGATGTTAACAGCTACAGGCGTTAACAGTTACAGATGTTAACAGCTACAGACGCTAACAACTACAGATGTTAACAGCCACAGACGTTAACAGCTACAGATGTTAACAGCTACAGACTTTAACAGCTAGATGTTAACAGCTACAGACATTAACAGCTACAGATGTTAACAGCTACAGATGTTAGCAGCTACAGACGCTAACAACTACAGATGTTAACAGCTTCAGACGCTAACAACTACAGATGTTACCAGCTACAGACGTTAACAGCTACAGATGTTAACAGCTACAGACGTTAACAGCTACAGATGTTAACAGCTACTGACGTTAACAACTACAGATGTTAACAGCTACAGACGTTAACAACTACAGATGTTAACAGCTACAGACGTTAACAGCTACAGATGTTAACAGCTACAGATGTTTACAGCTACACACGCTAACAACTACAGATGTTAACAGCTACAGACGTTAACAGCTACAGATGTTAACAGCTACAGATGTTAACAGCTACACACACTACAGGTAGTCCCTGACTTACGAGCGAGTTCCGTCCCTAGGGGGCGCTCGTAAGTCAAAAATTCGTAAGTAGGATCACATAGTAAAAAAAATAAAAATAAAAAAATAAAAATAATTTTTTTTGTACTTTTTATTTTTATTTTAAATAAATGAATACATGTACAGTACTGGACAGTCACCAAGTACTTAGCCTATCCTAACACAGTTTTTAAAGATGAAGGAATAAGTTGAATTGTCTCCCTTTCACATAAAGGGAGCAAGCTCCCTATGGAGCCTGCAGGGAGGAGGGAGACAATTCAACTTCATCTTCATCTTTAAAAACTGTGTTAGGATAGGCTAAGTGCTTGGTGACTGTACAGTACTGTACATTTATCTATTTATTAAAAATATACAGTATATACAGTATTTTTATTTTTTTATTGTTTTTTATTTATAAATAGATAAATGTACAGTACTGTACAGTCACCAAGCACTTAGCCTATCCTAACACAGTTTTTAAAGATGAAGGAGTCAGTTGAATTGTCTCCCTCCTCCCTGCAGGCTCCATAGGGAGCTTGCTCCCTTTATGTGAAAGGGAGACAATTCAACTTATTCCTTCATCTTTAAAAACTGTGTTAGGATAGGCTAAGTGCTTGGTGACTGTCCAGTACTGTACATGTATTCATTTATAAAAAATAAAAATAAAAAGTAAAAAAAAAAAAAAAATTATTTTTTTTTTTATGAGATGCATGCTCGTAAGTCCGGGACCTCGTAGGTCAGAGCGCTCGTAAGTCGGGGACTACCTGTACTAACTACAGATGTTAACAGCTACTGACGGTAACAACTACAGATGTTAACAGCTACACACACTAACAACTACAGATGTTAACAGCTACAGACGTTAACAGCTACAGATGTTAACAGCTACAGACCTAACAACTACAGATGTTAACAGCTACAGACGTTAACAGCTACAGATGTTAACAACTAAAGATGTTAACAGCTACAGATGTTAACAGCTACAGATGTTAACAGCTACAGATGTTAACAGCTACACATGCTAAAAACTACAGATGTTAACAGCTACAGATGTTAACAGCTACAGACGCTAACTACTACAGATATTAACAGCTACACACGCTAACAGCTACAGATGTTTAACAGCTACTGACGTTAACAGCTACAGATGTTAACAGCTACAGACGTTAACAACTACAGATGTTAACAGCTACAGACGTTAACAGCTACAGATGTTTACAGCTACAGATGTTAACAGCTACACACGTTAACAACTACTACAGATGTTAACAGCTACAGACGTTAACAACTACAGATGTTAACAGCTACAGACGTTAACAGCTACAGATGTTAACAGCTACAGATGTTTACAGCTACACACGCTAACAACTACAGATGTTAACAGCTACAGACGTTAACAGCTACAGATGTTAACAGCTAAAGATGTTAACAGCTACACACACTACTAACTACAGATGTTAACAGCTACTGATGGTAACAACTACAGATGTTAACAGCTACACACACTAACAACTACAGATGTTACCAGCTACAGACGTTAACAGCTACAGATGTTAACAGCTACAGACGTTAACAGCTACAGATGTTAACAGCTACTGATGTTAACAGCTACAGATGTTAACAGCTACAGACGTTAACAACTACAGATGTTAACAGCTACAGACGTTAACAACTACAGATGTTAACAGCTACAGACGTTAACAGCTACAGATGTTAACAGCTACAGATGTTAACAGCTACAGATGTTAACAGCTACAGACGTTAACAGCTACAGATGTTAACAGCTACTGATGTTAACAGCTACAGATGTTAACAGCTACAGACGTTAACAACTACAGATGTTAACAGCTACAGACGTTAACAACTACAGATGTTAACAGCTACAGACGTTAACAGCTACAGATGTTAACAGCTACAGATGTTTACAGCTACACACGCTAACAACTACAGATGTTAACAGCTACAGACGTTAACAGCTACAGATGTTAACAGCTACAGATGTTAACAGCTACACACACTACAGGTAGTCCCTGACTTACGAGCGAGTTCCGTCCCTAGGGGGCGCTCGTAAGTCAAAAATTCGTAAGTAGGATCACATAGTAAAAAAATAAATAAAAAAAAATAAAAATAATTTTTTTTGTACTTTTTATTTTTATTTTAAATAAATGAATACATGTACAGTACTGGACAGTCACCAAGTACTTAGCCTATCCTAACACAGTTTTTAAAGATGAAGGAATAAGTTGAATTGTCTCCCTTTCACATAAAGGGAGCAAGCTCCCTATGGAGCCTGCAGGGAGGAGGGAGACAATTCAACTTCATCTTCATCTTTAAAAACTGTGTTAGGATAGGCTAAGTGCTTGGTGACTGTACAGTACTGTACATTTATCTATTTATTAAAAATATACAGTATATACAGTATTTTTATTTTTTATTGTTTTTTATTTATAAATAGATAAATGTACAGTACTGTACAGTCACCAAGCACTTAGCCTATCCTAACACAGTTTTTAAAGATGAAGGAGTCAGTTGAATTGTCTCCCTCCTCCCTGCAGGCTCCATAGGGAGCTTGCTCCCTTTATGTGAAAGGGAGACAATTCAACTTATTCCTTCATCTTTAAAAACTGTGTTAGGATAGGCTAAGTGCTTGGTGACTGTCCAGTACTGTACATGTATTCATTTATAAAAAAAAAAAAAAAAAAAAATTTTTTTTTTTTTTTTTTTTTATGAGATGCATGCTCGTAAGTCCGGGACCTCGTAGGTCAGAGCGCTCGTAAGTCGGGGACTACCTGTACTAACTACAGATGTTAACAGCTACTGACGGTAACAACTACAGATGTTAACAGCTACACACACTAACAACTACAGATGTTAACAGCTACAGACGTTAACAGCTACAGATGTTAACAGCTACAGACCTAACAACTACAGATGTTAACAGCTACAGACGTTAACAGCTACAGATGTTAACAACTAAAGATGTTAACAGCTACAGATGTTAACAGCTACAGATGTTAACAGCTACAGATGTTAACAGCTACAGATGTTAACAGCTACACATGCTAAAAACTACAGATGTTAACAGCTACAGATGTTAACAGCTACAGACGCTAACTACTACAGATATTAACAGCTACACACGCTAACAGCTACAGATGTTAACAGCTACTGACGTTAACAGCTACAGATGTTAACAGCTACAGACGTTAACAACTACAGATGTTAACAGCTACAGACGTTAACAGCTACAGATGTTAACAGCTACACACGTTAACAACTACTACAGATGTTAACAGCTACAGACGTTAACAACTACAGATGTTAACAGCTACAGACGTTAACAGCTACAGATGTTAACAGCTACTGATGTTTACAGCTACAAACGCTAACAACTACAGATGTTAACAGCTACAGACGTTAACAGCTACAGATGTTAACAGCTACACACACTACTAACTACAGATGTTAACAGCTACTGATGGTAACAACTACAGATGTTAACAGCTACACACACTAACAACTACAGATGTTAACAGCTACAGACGTTAACAGCTACAGATGTTAACAGCTACAGACGTTAACAGCTACAGATGTTAACAACTAAAGATGTTAACAGCTACAGATGTTAACAGCTACAGATGTTAACAGCTACAGATGTTAACAGCTACAGATGTTAACAGCTACACATGCTAAAAACTACAGATGTTAACAGCTACAGATGTTAACAGCTACAGACGCTAACTACTACAGATATTAACAGCTACACACGCTAACAGCTACAGATGTTAACAGCTACTGACGTTAACAGCTACAGATGTTAACAACTACAGACGTTAACAACTACAGATGTTAACAGCTACAGACGTTAACAGCTACAGATGTTTACAGCTACAGATGTTAACAGCTACACACGCTAACAACTACAGATGTTAACAGCTACAGACGTTAACAGCTACAGATGTTAACAGCTACAGACGCTAAGAGCTACACATGCTACAACTACACATGCTAACAGCTACACATGCTAACAGATACACATGCTAACAGCTACAGATGTTAACAGCTACAGACGCTAAGAGCTACACATGCTAAGAGCTACACATGCTAACAGCTACAGATGTTAACAGCTACAGATTTTAACAGCTACAGACGTTAACAGCTACAGATGTTAACAGCTACAGACGCTAACAACTACAGATGTTAACAGCTACAGACGTTAACAGCTACAGATGTTAACAGCTACAGATGTTAGCAGCTTCAGACGCTAACAACTACAGATGTTAACAGCTACAGACGCTAACAACTACAGATGTTAACAGCTACAGATGTTAACAGCTACAGATGTTAACAGCTAGATGTTAACAGCTACAGTTAACAGCTACAGATGTTAACAGCTACAGATGTTAACAGCTACAGACGTTAACAGTTACAGATGTTAACAGCTACAGAGGCTAACAACTACAGATGTTAACAGCTTCAGACGCTAACAACTACAGATGTTAACAGCTACAGACGTTAACAGCTACAGTTATTAACAGCTACAGACGTTAACAGCTAGATGTTAACAGCTACAGACGTTAACAGCTACAGATGTTAACAGCTACAGATGTTAGCAGCTACAGACGTTAACAGCTACAGATGTTGACAGCTACAGGCGTTAACAGCTACAGATGTTAACAGCTACTGACGTTAACAGCTACAGATGTTAACAGCTACACACGCTAACAACTACAGATGTTAACAGCTACAGACGTTAACAGCTACAGATGTTAACAGCTACAGGCGTTAACAGCTACAGATGTTAACAGCTACTGACGTTAACAGCTACAGATGTTAACAGTTACAGACGTTAAGAACTACATATGTTAACAGCTACAGACGTTAACAGCTACAGATGTTAACAGCTACAGATGTTAACAGCTACACACGCTAACAACTACAGATGTTAACAGCTACAGATGTTAAAGGTGCTATGTGTAACTTTCTGTAGAGTGCAGAACTTAGAAAATTTTTCAACAGGCAAAGCATTCTGATCCCTCCCGAGATTCAAATTCAAGCTCTGTTTTTATTGGCTGATTCAAATTCAAGCTCTGTTTTTAATTGGCTGGTTACAAACTCTGTTTTTATTGGCTGTCATTGTCCTGGTCACTCTGTGTTTTTAGTGTTTTTATAAATGCTGATAGAGAAGCAAGGGGACTATAGTTTTTTTCAGAGATTACTTTGTCTAACATCAGTTTGTCAGTAGATAGTGACAGAGTGAAGAAATATGTTAAAAATATATTGTTTGAAAAGTTACAGACTACATTACAATCTTACATACCCCAGCTTTAACAGCTACAGATGTTAACAGCTACAAATGTTAAAAGCTACACACACTAACAACTACAGATGTTAACAGCTACAGATGTTAACAGCTACAGATGTTAACAGCTACAGACGCTAAGAGCTACACATGCTAAGAGCTACACATGCTAACAGCTACAGATGTTAACAGCTACAGATGTTAACAGCTACAGATGTTAGCAGCTTCAGACGATAACAACTACAGATGTTAACAGCTACAGACGCTAACATCTACAGATGTTAACAGCTACAGATGTTAACAGCTACAGATGTTAACAGCTAGATGTTAACAGCTACAGACGTTAACAGCTACAGATGTTAACAGCTACAGATGTTAACAACTACAGACTTTAACAGTTACAGATGTTAACAGCTACAGACGCTAACAACTATAGATGTTAACAGCTACAGACGTTAACAGCTACAGATGTTAACAGCTACAGACTTTAACAGCTAGATGTTAACAGCTACAGACATTAACAGCTACAGATGTTAACAGCTACAGATGTTAGCAGCTACAGACGCTAACAACTACAGATGTTAACAGCTTCAGACGCTAACAACTACAGATGTTAACAGCTACAGACGTTAACAGCTACAGATGTTAACAGCTACAGACTTTAACAGCTAGATGTTAACAGCTACAGACATTAACAGCTACAGATGTTAACAGCTACAGATGTTAGCAGCTACAGACGCTAACAACTACATATGTTAACAGCTTCAGACGCTAACAACTACAGATGTTAACAGCTACAGACGTTAACAGCTACAGATGTTAACAGCTACAGACGTTAACAGGTACAGATGTTAACAGCTACTGATGTTAACAGCTACAGATGTTAACAGCTACAGACGTTAACAACTACAGATGTTAACAGCTACAGACGTTAACAACTACAGATGTTAACAGCTACAGACGTTAACAGCTACAGATGTTAACAGCTACAGATGTTTACAGCTACACACGCTAACAACTACAGATGTTAACAGCTACAGACGTTAACAGCTACAGATGTTAACAGCTACAGATGTTAACAGCTACACACACTACTAACTACAGATGTTAACAGCTACTGATGGTAACAACTACAGATGTTAACAGCTACACACACTAACAACTACAGATGTTAACAGCTACAGACGTTAACAGCTACAGACGCTAAGAGCTACACATGCTACAACTACACATGCTAACAGCTACACATGCTAACAGATACACATGCTAACAGCTACAGATGTTAACAGCTACAGACGCTAAGAGCTACACATGCTAAGAGCTACACATGCTAACAGCTACAGATGTTAACAGCTACAGATTTTAACAGCTACAGACGTTAACAGCTACAGATGTTAACAGCTACAGACGCTAACAACTACAGATGTTAACAGCTACAGACGTTAACAGCTACAGATGTTAACAGCTACAGATGTTAGCAGCTTCAGACGCTAACAACTACAGATGTTAACAGCTACAGACGCTAACAACTACAGATGTTAACAGCTACAGATGTTAACAGCTACAGATGTTAACAGCTAGATGTTAACAGCTACAGTTAACAGCTACAGATGTTAACAGCTACAGATGTTAACAGCTACAGACGTTAACAGTTACAGATGTTAACAGCTACAGAGGCTAACAACTACAGATGTTAACAGCTTCAGACGCTAACAACTACAGATGTTAACAGCTACAGACGTTAACAGCTACAGTTATTAACAGCTACAGACGTTAACAGCTAGATGTTAACAGCTACAGACGTTAACAGCTACAGATGTTAACAGCTACAGATGTTAGCAGCTACAGACGTTAACAGCTACAGATGTTGACAGCTACAGGCGTTAACAGCTACAGATGTTAACAGCTACTGACGTTAACAGCTACAGATGTTAACAGCTACACACGCTAACAACTACAGATGTTAACAGCTACAGACGTTAACAGCTACAGATGTTAACAGCTACAGGCGTTAACAGCTACAGATGTTAACAGCTACTGACGTTAACAGCTACAGATGTTAACAGCTACAGACGTTAAGAACTACATATGTTAACAGCTACAGACGTTAACAGCTACAGATGTTAACAGCTACAGATGTTAACAGCTACACACGCTAACAACTACAGATGTTAACAGCTACAGATGTTAAAGGTGCTATGTGTAACTTTCTGTAGAGTGCAGAACTTAGAAAATTTTTCAACAGGCAAAGCATTCTGATCCCTCCCGAGATTCAAATTCAAGCTCTGTTTTTATTGGCTGATTCAAATTCAAGCTCTGTTTTTAATTGGCTGGTTACAAACTCTGTTTTTATTGGCTGTCATTGTCCTGGTCACTCTGTGTTTTTAGTGTTTTTATAAATGCTGATAGAGAAGCAAGGGGACTATAGTTTTTTTCAGAGATTACTTTGTCTAACATCAGTTTGTCAGTAGATAGTGACAGAGTGAAGAAATATGTTAAAAATATATTGTTTGAAAAGTTACAGACTACATTACAATCTTACATACCCCAGCTTTAACAGCTACAGATGTTAACAGCTACAAATGTTAAAAGCTACACACACTAACAACTACAGATGTTAACAGCTACAGATGTTAACAGCTACAGATGTTAACAGCTACAGACGCTAAGAGCTACACATGCTAAGAGCTACACATGCTAACAGCTACAGATGTTAACAGCTACAGATGTTAACAGCTACAGATGTTAGCAGCTTCAGACGATAACAACTACAGATGTTAACAGCTACAGACGCTAACATCTACAGATGTTAACAGCTACAGATGTTAACAGCTACAGATGTTAACAGCTAGATGTTAACAGCTACAGACGTTAACAGCTACAGATGTTAACAGCTACAGATGTTAACAACTACAGACTTTAACAGTTACAGATGTTAACAGCTACAGACGCTAACAACTATAGATGTTAACAGCTACAGACGTTAACAGCTACAGATGTTAACAGCTAGATGTTAACAGCTACAGACGTTAACAGCTACAGATGTTAACAGCTACAGATGTTAACAACTACAGACTTTAACAGTTACAGATGTTAACAGCTACAGACGCTAACAACTATAGATGTTAACAGCTACAGACGTTAACAGCTACAGATGTTAACAGCTACAGACTTTAACAGCTAGATGTTAACAGCTACAGACATTAACAGCTACAGATGTTAACAGCTACAGATGTTAGCAGCTACAGACGCTAACAACTACAGATGTTAACAGCTTCAGACGCTAACAACTACAGATGTTAACAGCTACAGACGTTAACAGCTACAGATGTTAACAGCTACAGACTTTAACAGCTAGATGTTAACAGCTACAGACATTAACAGCTACAGATGTTAACAGCTACAGATGTTAGCAGCTACAGACGCTAACAACTACATATGTTAACAGCTTCAGACGCTAACAACTACAGATGTTAACAGCTACAGACGTTAACAGCTACAGATGTTAACAGCTACAGACGTTAACAGGTACAGATGTTAACAGCTACTGATGTTAACAGCTACAGATGTTAACAGCTACAGACGTTAACAACTACAGATGTTAACAGCTACAGACGTTAACAACTACAGATGTTAACAGCTACAGACGTTAACAGCTACAGATGTTAACAGCTACAGATGTTTACAGCTACACACGCTAACAACTACAGATGTTAACAGCTACAGACGTTAACAGCTACAGATGTTAACAGCTACAGATGTTAACAGCTACACACACTACTAACTACAGATGTTAACAGCTACTGATGGTAACAACTACAGATGTTAACAGCTACACACACTAACAACTACAGATGTTAACAGCTACAGACGTTAACAGCTACAGATGTTAACAGCTACAGATGTTAACAGCTACAGACGTTAACAGGTACAGATGTTAACAGCTACTGATGTTAACAGCTACAGATGTTAACAGCTACAGACGTTAACAACTACAGATGTTAACAGCTACAGACGTTAACAACTACAGATGTTAACAGCTACAGACGTTAACAGCTACAGATGTTAACAGCTACAGATGTTTACAGCTACACACGCTAACAACTACAGATGTTAACAGCTACAGACGTTAACAGCTACAGATGTTAACAGCTACAGATGTTAACAGCTACACACACTACTAACTACAGATGTTAACAGCTACTGATGGTAACAACTACAGATGTTAACAGCTACACACACTAACAACTACAGATGTTAACAGCTACAGACGTTAACAGCTACAGATGTTAACAGCTACAGACCTAACAACTACAGATGTTAACAGCTACAGACGTTAACAGCTACAGATGTTAACAACTAAAGATGTTAACAGCTACAGATGTTAACAGCTACAGATGTTAACAGCTACAGATGTTAACAGCTACAGATGTTAACAGCTACACATGCTAAAAACTACAGATGTTAACAGCTACAGATGTTAACAGCTACAGACGCTAAATACTACAGATATTAACAGCTACACACGCTAACAGCTACAGATGTTAACAGCTACTGACGTTAACAGCTACAGATGTTAACAGCTACAGACGTTAACAACTACAGATGTTAACAGCTACAGACGTTAACAGCTACAGATGTTTACAGCTACAGATGTTAACAGCTACACACGCTAACAACTACAGATGTTAACAGCTACAGACGTTAACAGCTACAGATGTTAACAGCTACAGACGTTAACAGCTACAGATGTTAACAGCTACAGGCGTTAACAGCTACAGATGTTAACAGCTACTGACGTTAACAGCTACAGATGTTAACAGCTACAGACGTTAACAACTACAGATGTTAACAGCTACAGACGTTAACAGCTACAGATGTTAACAGCTACAGATGTTAACAGCTACAGATGTTAACAGCTACACACGCTAACAACTACATATGTTAACAGCTACAGACGTTAACAGCTACAGATGTTAACAACTACACAGATGTTAACAGCTACACACACTACAACTACAGATGTTAATAGCTACAGATGTTAACAGCTATAGATGTTAACAGCTACAGATGTTAACAGCTACAGACGCTAAGAGCTACACATGCTAAGAGCTACAGATGTTAACAGCTACAGATGTTAACAGCTACAGATGTTAACAGCTACAGATGTTAGCAGCTTCAGATGATAACAACTACAGATGTTAACAGCTACAGACGCTAACATCTACAGATGTTAACAGCTACAGATGTTAACAGCTACAGATGTTAACAGCTAGACGTTAACAGCTAGATGTTAACAGCTACAGACGTTAACAGCTACAGACGTTATAGCTACAGATGTTAACAGCTACAGATGTTAACAGCTACAGACGTTAACAGTTACAGATGTTAACAGCTACAGACGCTAACAACTACAGATGTTAACAGCTACAGACGTTAACAGCTACAGATGTTAACAGCTACAGACTTTAACATCTAGATGTTAACAGCTACAGACATTAACAGCTACAGATGTTAACAGCTACAGATGTTAGCAGCTACAGACGCTAACAACTACAGATGTTAACAGCTTCAGACGCTAACAACTACAGATGTTAACAGCTACAGACGTTAACAGCTACAGATGTTAACAGCTACAGACGTTAACAGCTACAGATGTTAACAGCTACTGATGTTAACAGCTACAGATGTTAACAGCTACAGACGTTAACAACTACAGATGTTAACAGCTACAGACGTTAACAACTACAGATGTTAACAGCTACAGACGTTAACAGCTACAGATGTTAACAGCTACAGATGTTTACAGCTACACACGCTAACAACTACAGATGTTAACAGCTACAGACGTTAACAGCTACAGATGTTAACAGCTACAGATGTTAACAGCTACACACACTACTAACTACAGATGTTAACAGCTACTGATGGTAACAACTACAGATGTTAACAGCTACACACACTAACAACTACAGATGTTAACAGCTACAGACGTTAACAGCTACAGATGTTAACAGCTACAGATGTTAACAGCTACAGACGTTAACAGGTACAGATGTTAACAGCTACTGATGTTAACAGCTACAGATAAAGATGTTAACAGCTACAGACGTTAACAACTACAGATGTTAACAGCTACAGACGTTAACAGCTACAGATGTTAACAGCTACAGATGTTTACAGCTACACACGCTAACAACTACAGATGTTAACAGCTACAGACGTTAACAGCTACAGATGTTAACAGCTACAGATGTTAACAGCTACACACACTACTAACTACAGATGTTAACAGCTACTGATGGTAACAACTACAGATGTTAACAGCTACACACACTAACAACTACAGATGTTAACAGCTACAGACGTTAACAGCTACAGATGTTAACAGCTACAGACCTAACAACTACAGATGTTAACAGCTACAGACGTTAACAGCTACAGATGTTAACAACTAAAGATGTTAACAGCTACAGATGTTAACAGCTACAGATGTTAACAGCTACAGATGTTAACAGCTACAGATGTTAACAGCTACACATGCTAAAAACTACAGATGTTAACAGCTACAGATGTTAACAGCTACAGACGCTAAATACTACAGATATTAACAGCTACACACGCTAACAGCTACAGATGTTAACAGCTACTGACGTTAACAGCTACAGATGTTAACAGCTACAGACGTTAACAACTACAGATGTTAACAGCTACAGACGTTAACAGCTACAGATGTTTACAGCTACAGATGTTAACAGCTACACACGCTAACAACTACAGATGTTAACAGCTACAGACGTTAACAGCTACAGATGTTAACAGCTACAGACGTTAACAGCTACAGATGTTAACAGCTACAGGCGTTAACAGCTACAGATGTTAACAGCTACTGACGTTAACAGCTACAGATGTTAACAGCTACAGACGTTAACAACTACAGATGTTAACAGCTACAGACGTTAACAGCTACAGATGTTAACAGCTACAGATGTTAACAGCTACAGATGTTAACAGCTACACACGCTAACAACTACATATGTTAACAGCTACAGACGTTAACAGCTACAGATGTTAACAACTACACAGATGTTAACAGCTACACACACTACAACTACAGATGTTAATAGCTACAGATGTTAACAGCTATAGATGTTAACAGCTACAGATGTTAACAGCTACAGACGCTAAGAGCTACACATGCTAAGAGCTACAGATGTTAACAGCTACAGATGTTAACAGCTACAGATGTTAACAGCTACAGATGTTAGCAGCTTCAGATGATAACAACTACAGATGTTAACAGCTACAGACGCTAACATCTACAGATGTTAACAGCTACAGATGTTAACAGCTACAGATGTTAACAGCTAGACGTTAACAGCTAGATGTTAACAGCTACAGACGTTAACAGCTACAGACGTTATAGCTACAGATGTTAACAGCTACAGATGTTAACAGCTACAGACGTTAACAGTTACAGATGTTAACAGCTACAGACGCTAACAACTACAGATGTTAACAGCTACAGACGTTAACAGCTACAGATGTTAACAGCTACAGACTTTAACATCTAGATGTTAACAGCTACAGACATTAACAGCTACAGATGTTAACAGCTACAGATGTTAGCAGCTACAGACGCTAACAACTACAGATGTTAACAGCTTCAGACGCTAACAACTACAGATGTTAACAGCTACTGATGTTAACAGCTACAGATGTTAACAGCTACAGACGTTAACAACTACAGATGTTAACAGCTACAGACGTTAACAACTACAGATGTTAACAGCTACAGACGTTAACAGCTACAGATGTTAACAGCTACAGATGTTTACAGCTACACACGCTAACAACTACAGATGTTAACAGCTACAGACGTTAACAGCTACAGATGTTAACAGCTACAGATGTTAACAGCTACACACACTACTAACTACAGATGTTAACAGCTACTGATGGTAACAACTACAGATGTTAACAGCTACACACACTAACAACTACAGATGTTAACAGCTACAGACGTTAACAGCTACAGATGTTAACAGCTACAGATGTTAACAGCTACAGACGTTAACAGCTACAGATGTTAACAGCTACAGATGTTAACAGCTACAGACGTTAACAACTACAGATGTTAACAGCTACAGACGTTAACAGCTACAGATGTTAACAGCTACACACACTACTAACTACAGATGTTAACAGCTACTGATGGTAACAACTACAGATGTTAACAGCTACACACACTAACAACTACAGATGTTAACAGCTACAGACGTTAACAGCTACAGATGTTAACAGCTACAGACCTAACAACTACAGATGTTAACAGCTACAGACGTTAACAGCTACAGATGTTAACAACTAAAGATGTTAACAGCTACAGATGTTAACAGCTACAGATGTTAACAGCTACAGATGTTAACAGCTACAGATGTTAACAGCTACACATGCTAAAAACTACAGATGTTAACAGCTACAGATGTTAACAGCTACAGACGCTAAATACTACAGATATTAACAGCTACACACGCTAACAGCTACAGATGTTAACAGCTACTGACGTTAACAGCTACAGATGTTAACAGCTACAGACGTTAACAACTACAGATGTTAACAGCTACAGACGTTAACAGCTACAGATGTTTACAGCTACAGATGTTAACAGCTACACACGCTAACAACTACAGATGTTAACAGCTACAGACGTTAACAGCTACAGATGTTAACAGCTACAGACGTTAACAGCTACAGATGTTAACAGCTACAGGCGTTAACAGCTACAGATGTTAACAGCTACTGACGTTAACAGCTACAGATGTTAACAGCTACAGACGTTAACAACTACAGATGTTAACAGCTACAGACGTTAACAGCTACAGATGTTAACAGCTACAGATGTTAACAGCTACACACGCTAACAACTACATATGTTAACAGCTACAGACGTTAACAGCTACAGATGTTAACAACTACACAGATGTTAACAGCTACACACACTAACAACTACAGATGTTAATAGCTACAGATGTTAACAGCTATAGATGTTAACAGCTACAGATGTTAACAGCTACAGACGCTAAGAGCTACACATGCTAAGAGCTACAGATGTTAACAGCTACAGATGTTAACAGCTACAGATGTTAACAGCTACAGATGTTAGCAGCTTCAGATGATAACAACTACAGATGTTAACAGCTACAGACGCTAACATCTACAGATGTTAACAGCTACAGATGTTAACAGCTACAGATGTTAACAGCTAGACGTTAACAGCTAGATGTTAACAGCTACAGACGTTAACAGCTACAGACGTTATAGCTACAGATGTTAACAGCTACAGATGTTAACAGCTACAGACGTTAACAGTTACAGATGTTAACAGCTACAGACGCTAACAACTACAGATGTTAACAGCTACAGACGTTAACAGCTACAGATGTTAACAGCTACAGACTTTAACATCTAGATGTTAACAGCTACAGACATTAACAGCTACAGATGTTAACAGCTACAGATGTTAGCAGCTACAGACGCTAACAACTACAGATGTTAACAGCTTCAGACGCTAACAACTACAGATGTTAACAGCTACAGACGTTAACAGCTACAGACGTTAACAGCTACAGACGTTAACAGCTACAGATGTAAACAGCTACTGACGTTAACAGCTACAGATGTTAACAGCTACAGACGTTAACAACTACAGATGTTAACAGCTACAGATGTTTACAGCTACACACGCTAACAACTACAGATGTTAACAGCTACAGACGTTAACAGCTACAGATGTTAACAGCTACAGATGTTAACAGCTACACACACTACTAACTACAGATGTTAACAGCTACTGATGGTAACAACTACAGATGTTAACAGCTACACACACTAACAACTACAGATGTTAACAGCTACAGACGTTAACAGCTACAGATGTTAACAGCTTCAGACGCTAACAACTACAGATGTTAACAGCTACAGATGTTAACAGCTACACATGCTAAAAACTACAGATGTTAACAGCTACAGATGTTAACAGCTACAGACGCTAACTACTACAGATATTAACAGCTACACACGCTAACAGCTACAGATGTTACCAGCTACAGACCTAACAACTACAGATGTTAACAGCTACAGATGTTAACAGCTACACACGCTAACAACTACAGATGTTAACAGCTACAGACGTTAACAGCTACAGATGTTAACAACTACAGTACAGATGTTAACAGCTACAGATGTTAACAGCTACACACGCTAAAAACTACAGATGTTAACAGCCACAGATGTTAACAGCTACAGACGCTAACAACTACAGATGTTAACAGCTACACACGCTTACAACTACAGATGTTAACAGCTACACACGCTAACAACTACAGATGTTTACAGCTACACACGCTAACAACTATAGATGTTACCAGCTACAGATGTTAACGTCTACAGATGTTAACAGCTACAGATGTTAACAGCTACAGATGTTAACAGCCACACACGCTAAAAACTACAGATGTTAACAGCTACAGATGTTAACAGCTACAGACGCTAACAACTACAGATGTTAACAGCTACACACGCTAACAACAGCTACACACGCTAAAAACTACAGATGTTAACAGCTACAGATGTTAACAGCTACAGACGCTAACAACTACAGATGTTAACAGCTACACACGCTAACAACAGCTACACACGCTAAAAACTACAGATGTTAACAGCCACAGATGTTAACAGCTACAGACGCTAACAACTACAGATGTTAACAGCTACACACGCTAACAACTACAGATGTTAACAGCTACACACGCTAACAGCTACAGATGTTAACAGCTACAGATGTTAACAGCTACAGATGTTAACAGCTACAGATGTTAACAGCTACAGACGCTAACAACTACAGATGTTAACAGCTACACACGCTAACAACTACAGATGTTAACAGCTACAGACGCTAACAACTACAGATGTTAACAGCTACAGATGTTAACAGCTACAGCTGCTAACAGCTACAGCTGCTAACAGCTACACATGCTAACAGCTACAGATGCTAACAGCTACAGATGCTAACAGCTACAGATGTTAACAGCTACAGATGTTAACAGCTACAGACGCTAACAACTACAGATGTTAACAGCTACAGACGCTAACAACTACAGATGTTAACAGCTACAGACGCTAACAACTACAGATGTTAACAGCTACAGATGTTAACAGCTACAGCTGCTAACAGCTACAGCTGCTAACAGCTACACATGCTAACAGCTACAGATGCTAACAGCTACAGATGCTAACAGCTACAGATGTTAACAGCTACAGATGTTAACAGCTACTGACGTTAACAGCTACAGATGTTAACAGCTACAGACGTTAACAACTACAGATGTTAACAGCTACAGACGTTAACAACTACAGATGTTAACAGCTACAGACGTTAACAGCTACAGATGTTAACAGCTACAGATGTTAACAGCTACAGATGTTAACAGCTACACACGCTTACAACTACATATGTTAACAGCTACAGACGTTAACAGCTACAGATGTTAACAGCTACACACACTAACAACTACAGATGTTAATAGCTACAGATGTTAACAGCTATAGATGTTAACAGCTACAGATGTTAACAGCTACAGACGCTAAGAGCTACACATGCTAAGAGCTACAGATGTTAACAGCTACAGATGTTAACAGCTACAGATGTTAACAGCTACAGATGTTAGCAGCTTCAGACGATAACAACTACAGATGTTAACAGCTACAGACGCTAACATCTACAGATGTTAACAGCTACAGATGTTAACAGCTACAGATGTTAACAGCTAGACGTTAACAGCTAGATGTTAACAGCTACAGACGTTAACAGCTACAGATGTTAACAGCTACAGATGTTAACAGCTACAGACGTTAACAGTTACAGATGTTAACAGCTACAGACGCTAACAACTACAGATGTTAACAGCTACAGACGTTAACAGCTACAGATGTTAACAGCTACAGACTTTAACATCTAGATGTTAACAGCTACAGACATTAACAGCTACAGATGTTAACAGCTACAGATGTTAGCAGCTACAGACGCTAACAACTACAGATGTTAACAGCTTCAGACGCTAACAACTACAGACGTTAACAGCTACAGACGTTAACAGCTACAGACGTTAACAGCTACAGATGTTGACAGCTACTGACGTTAACAGCTACAGATGTTAACAGCTACAGACGTTAACAACTACAGATGTTAACAGCTACAGATGTTTACAGCTACACACGCTAACAACTACAGATGTTAACAGCTACAGACGTTAACAGCTACAGATGTTAACAGCTACAGATGTTAACAGCTACACACACTACTAACTACAGATGTTAACAGCTACTGATGGTAACAACTACAGATGTTAACAGCTACACACACTAACAACTACAGATGTTAACAGCTACACACGCTAACAACTACAGATGTTAACAGCTACACACGCTAACAGCTACAGATGTTAACAGCTACAGATGTTAACAGCTACAGATGTTAACAGCTACAGATGTTAACAGCTACAGACGCTAACAACTACAGATGTTAACAGCTACACACGCTAACAACTACAGATGTTAACAGCTACAGACGCTAACAACTACAGATGTTAACAGCTACAGATGTTAACAGCTACAGCTGCTAACAGCTACAGCTGCTAACAGCTACACATGCTAACAGCTACAGATGCTAACAGCTACAGATGTAACAGCTACAGATGTTAACAGCTACAGATGTTAACAGCTACAGACGCTAACAACTACAGATGTTAACAGCTACACACGCTAACAACTACAGATGTTAACAGCTACAGACGCTAACAACTACAGATGTTAACAGCTACAGATGTTAACAGCTACAGCTGCTAACAGCTACAGCTGCTAACAGCTACACATGCTAACAGCTACAGATGCTAACAGCTACAGATGCTAACAGCTACAGATGTTAACAGCTACAGATGTTAACAGCTACTGACGTTAACAGCTACAGATGTTAACAGCTACAGACGTTAACAACTACAGATGTTAACAGCTACAGACGTTAACAACTACAGATGTTAACAGCTACAGACGTTAACAGCTACAGATGTTAACAGCTACAGATGTTAACAGCTACAGATGTTAACAGCTACACACGCTTACAACTACATATGTTAACAGCTACAGACGTTAACAGCTACAGATGTTAACAGCTACACAGATGTTAACAGCTACACACACTAACAACTACAGATGTTAATAGCTACAGATGTTAACAGCTATAGATGTTAACAGCTACAGATGTTAACAGCTACAGACGCTAAGAGCTACACATGCTAAGAGCTACAGATGTTAACAGCTACAGATGTTAGCAGCTTCAGACGATAACAACTACAGATGTTAACAGCTACAGACGCTAACATCTACAGATGTTAACAGCTACAGATGTTAACAGCTACAGATGTTAACAGCTAGACGTTAACAGCTAGATGTTAACAGCTACAGACGTTAACAGCTACAGATGTTAACAGCTACAGATGTTAACAGCTACAGACGTTAACAGTTACAGATGTTAACAGCTACAGACGCTAACAACTACAGATGTTAACAGCTACAGACGTTAACAGCTACAGATGTTAACAGCTACAGACTTTAACATCTAGATGTTAACAGCTACAGACATTAACAGCTACAGATGTTAACAGCTAAAGATGTTAGCAGCTACAGACGCTAACAACTACAGATGTTAACAGCTTCAGACGCTAACAACTACAGACGTTAACAGCTACAGACGTTAACAGCTACAGACGTTAACAGCTACAGATGTTGACAGCTACTGACGTTAACAGCTACAGATGTTAACAGCTACAGACGTTAACAACTACAGATGTTAACAGCTACAGATGTTTACAGCTACACACGCTAACAACTACAGATGTTAACAGCTACAGACGTTAACAGCTACAGATGTTAACAGCTACAGATGTTAACAGCTACACACACTACTAACTACAGATGTTAACAGCTACTGATGGTAACAACTACAGATGTTAACAGCTACACACACTAACAACTACAGATGTTAACAGCTACAGACGTTAACAGCTACAGATGTTAACAGCTACAGACCTAACAACTACAGATGTTAACAGCTACAGACGTTAACAGCTACAGATGTTAACAACTAAAGATGTTAACAGCTACAGATGTTAACAGCTACAGATGTTAACAGCTACAGATGTTAACAGCTACACATGCTAAAAACTACAGATGTTAACAGCTACAGATGTTAACAGCTACAGACGCTAACTACTACAGATATTAACAGCTACACACGCTAACAGCTACAGATGTTACCAGCTACAGACCTAACAACTACAGATGTTAACAGCTACAGATGTTAACAGCTACACACGCTAACAACTACAGATGTTAACAGCTACAGACGTTAACAGCTACAGATGTTAACAACTACAGATGTTAACAGCTACAGATGTTAACAGCTACACACGCTAAAAACTACAGATGTTAACAGCCACAGATGTTAACAGCTACAGACGCTAACAACTACAGATGTTAACAGCTACACACGCTTACAACTACAGATGTTAACAGCTACACACGCTAACAACTACAGATGTTTACAGCTACACACGCTAACAACTATAGATGTTACCAGCTACAGATGTTAACGTCTACAGATGTTAACAGCTACAGATGTTAACAGCTACAGATGTTAACAGCCACACACGCTAAAAACTACAGATGTTAACAGCTACACACGCTAACAACAGCTACACACGCTAAAAACTACAGATGTTAACAGCTACAGATGTTAACAGCTACAGACGCTAACAACTACAGATGTTAACAGCTACACACGCTAACAACAGCTACACACGCTAAAAACTACAGATGTTAACAGCCACAGATGTTAACAGCTACAGACGCTAACAACTACAGATGTTAACAGCTACACACGCTAACAACTACAGATGTTAACAGCTACACACGCTAACAGCTACAGATGTTAACAGCTACAGATGTTAACAGCTACAGATGTTAACAGCTACAGATGTTAACAGCTACAGACGCTAACAACTACAGATGTTAAC
>JBBPBX010016962.1:32034-47439 GCA_038048925.1 Garcialebias charrua | reverse complement strand
TGCAGACAAACAATTTTTGCTTATTTTAAATACCAGAGATTTCATATAACATTCAAAAAAGCATCTTCTATTTGATTTTCGTATTAAATCAAAAAACAAAATGATGGTGAACAGAGCATTTCCCCATTAAGCTCTTCACATCTCTGCATTTTAAACAGAATTGGTGTACACATCTGTACACTTTTAGTTAATAATGGCATTTTTGTTTTTCTGTTTACAATTAATGACTCCATTTTATTTTAAATAAAAGTTTAAAATAACAAACAAGAAGCATCTTTTGATTTGATTTTCACTGAGAATCAAAACAAAGATAGCAGAGCAGATTTGAACATGCCACAGGACAACAACTTGATGAAAATCACTGATTTTTATTTAGAGTAACATCTTTAAACATCTTTAATGTTATGCTGAGCACACAAACATTCCAGTTTATTTTAAATTAAAAAAAAATATTTAAAATCACAAACAGAATGTCCTTTTTCACTCCTGATAACTGTCAAATGCAGTAAAAAAATCAGTTTCACTGAGACTGCAAGACATCTTTTTAAGGCATGCTCAAGCAGCATCCTGTCACATTTTAGTGAAATCATTGCATTTAAGTCAGTCTCTCTTTTATAAGCATTTGAGTGAAAAAACGAAAATCAGGCTTGGGTTAGTTAGTAACTGTTGTTTGAACATTAGTTCTATTTAAAAGTAAACACTGCACAGAGTGCATTTAGTCTTTTACAAATTCATTGAGGGTAAACCCTGCGGAAACAGGTACCTATGAATACTTATTACACAGTGAAACGCGTAAACCACAGCTGATTAGTTTTAATTAACTCAGTGCTACATTAAAAGTGAATATTTATTTGCAAGCACTAACATGAGTACAATCTTATTTGATTTTTTCACAGAAAAACAATCCAATGATGGAAGTTAAACAGGTTGAAACAAGTGAAAGGATCTGCTCCCTAAGGGCTCCAAAACGGCTTAGAACGAGCCGAGGTGGTGAATGCTCAGTTGACAGGAGCATTTGGCAGGAAGCAGGTGAACATCCTTTGATGTTTTATGACAGGCTTCTCAAAGCTCATTTTGATGATAAATATAGACCAGGCATGGAAGAAGATGAGGACTTTAAGTGTTTTTTCTTCTTACATCTCTTCTTTGAGATAAGATTTCAGCTACTCGACATGGTTAATCCAAAAAAGCAGACCATGGAAGAAATAAAAGAGTGTGCTATGAATGCCTTTGAAGCTCACATGCAAATCAAAACACCCTTAAAGGTGTCCCCAGGTGAAGCAGTCAAATCCCACTCGTTGGAGCTGGACTCCATTCCTAAAAAAGGCGAGAATAATCAAGATTTTCAAACAAAAAAACAACTAAAGGTGGGTGTTAGCTCTACAGGATGCCAAAAACCAGGGTGGGCCCGGAAGGGACACCTGAGACGTGGACCTGCACCTCGGATGAAACAGTTCGAGAAATGCAACAGGTCGCACACGTTCCAGGAAAAAGGCACCAAACCTCCAAGCTCTGATGAGGTGGTAGATGTAAGTTGGTTGTTTGAAAACTTGAATGATACAGAGGATGGCCAAACTGGTACAATGAGTGACCTTGTCTTTGATAACTCAGAGCACATGAATAACTCAGAGCACACAGTTGATGACAAAGACAGCAAACAAATTGCTGATAGTCTACAATATCCTGAAGGTCATGATGCTGACAGCCAACAAGATGCTGACAGTAATCACGATTACATAGACAGAGTCACACGTGAACAGAGACGTGTGCCAAGACCTGTGAGGTTTCTGTGTAACCTTGTACAAAGGGGGGTGGCTAAGAAAGCTTACCTGCCTATCACACTGGAAGGTGTCCTTGAGCATGAAACCCTCCTGGACGGCAGTTCAGACATTACCATTACATCAGCCAAACTATTCGAGGAGCTGAGGATCACCACTAACGGTGTTGACAGGCAAATACCCTTTGAGAAAAGTGCTATTGAGCTACAGGGCCTCGCAGAGATGAGAACAACCCTGACAGCTATAGCCATGGTTCACATGCAGATTGGCAAAATGACACTATACCACCGGTATACGTGTCTACACTTGACTCATTCCCATTTTTAGTTGGCCAAGATTTTATAAACCGCTTTGACGCGATTATAGATTATGGTCAACAGACAATGTGGGCAACAGTGAGAAAACCCCTGCCAATAAAAGTGCCTCCTAGTTGTGATACAGACTGCCTAACCGCAGGTACCGCAGAGAACACAAGGGACCCCTCATCTGAGGACAAGAGCCCGGTAAGTGAACCTTCACAAACAGGTGAGTCAGAAGAAACCTAACAGTTGGACCAGACTCTGGCCCAACAAGAGAACCTCCTCTGCGAGTTGAAACAATCAGCACTCACTGACCACTGCCTACCACAGGTAGTGAAAGGTGTGGAGATCCAAGGACCCCACACCGAAGACGCTGTACTGTCCTCTGGGACAGGTAATTTGGCAATCAGCCAAGCTTTCAATGAAACCTTGGTTCAAGAGCATTTGAGTCCAGACAATGACAGTCAACCAGGCGCTGACAGTCACTTGGACATCATTGTTACAGAGTTCAAGGACCCCTCATCAGACAAATTGGGGGCAAACTCACATTACCTACCACAGGTAGAAAAAGGTGTTGAGATCCAAGGATCCCGCACTGAAGATGTACCATCCCCTGGAACGGATAAGTCGGCAATCAGCCAAGCTTTCGATGAAACCTTGGTTCAAGGACATTTGAGTCTGGAACTGATCAGAAATTACGTAGTTTTTACAGACTCAAAGAGCCCCTCTTCAGTCAAGAAGTGGGAAAACACACAACGACAGTGACCCGTCGCAGTCTGTACAATCAGACACACATGCGACTGCGCCGACAGTTGTGACACACCTAAATTACACGGAAAGAGGTAAACGTAAGAAGGTATGTTGGCCGAAACCTAAAAGGTTCCTGTGTACCATCTTCTCTCAGTTGCACAAACAGCTTAAACTACACTGTGGCATCCTAACTTGTGCCCATGGACGGACGTCCTCACCTGTGTTCGTGGTCCCCCATGACCAAAGGGGGTTGATTTTAGGTCATGCCAAAGACAATGATTTGAATGTACATCTCAATAACACTTTTGATTTCGCCCCAGCAACCGGGAAAGGAAGGTCCGAGACCGGAACTCTCACCCGCAAACTAATGCCCAGGTGGACTGGACCTCATCTGATAACAGACAAAGTGTCCTCAGTCGTCTACGAAATCAAAATCAGCAAAGGCCGCAAAGAGCCAATTGCTAAATGGGTACATCGAAATCAGATCAAACCTTACAAGGCGTTCAATGACTCCACAAAAGACAAAGATCTCACAAACTCACCGACTTCATGGGATAATAAGGTCGTCCAAACACAAGTTAGTAAATAAACTAATCAGGTTTAAACTACCGTATTTTCCACCCTATAAGTCGCATTGTCCAATTTGAACTTAGAAACGCTAAGCCTAAAACCCACAACAAAAAACTAACCTTAACAACCGTTTAAATCCACGAGATTTAATTTGACCTCGGTCATAAAGTTGAGACCTGTTTTTCTTGTGTGTTGCACTTTGGAATCTGACGACAAGAGTGTGTCGAAGCAGTGAAACGTTGTTTCCTTGTTGTTTAGTCATTACTGTTGTCATTAGTTGAGATATTTTGGTTCTGAACACTCCCAGCCAAAAAGGTTTTGTATTAACATTGGTTAATGAATGATATGGATTTAACTATGCCAACATGCAGTTCGTTTTGTTAAATCTCAATCGTCGAAGAGTCAATGTAGTTTAAAGCTACTCAAGGTACCATAAACTACACTGGTCTCACAATTTCTAAATTGAACCGATTCGATCGTTTCTATTCTAGATTATCTATTCATTTTGATGAGTCTCGCCATAGACTTCAAAATTTATTAGGAATACCAAATCCTACGTCGTTCGTCTAAAAGACAACAGACATTTAGATCAAACTATATTTCATTTTTTTATTTTAGTTTAACCTAAACTAAGTAATGAATGGAGGAATAGTTTGGAAAAAGGCCTTCGTTACAGAAGCCCTCCAAAACTCTATAGGTATAGATCCCTATATCTATTTTTACAGCATTGATCCACCCCTTAATTGGTAAGTGTAGCTGATCTAAACCATGATAGCTTACATACCAGGTACATATAGGCTTAATGTAAAATCCCAATCATAAGCCCACCTAAAAAAACACATAATTGCATGACACATAGAACCAGAGTGGCACTGACTGGAAGCCAACCAGCCACAACAACCTTTGATGTGGGGACCTGCAGCTCCAACGCTTGGTCTTCAACCTTCATCCAAGGGTCGCCTCCTCTGCGTCAATCGAGGGATCCCCTCTACATGCTGATTATAAAAACAATTGTTGCTGATCAATCAACAAAACTAATGTGGTGGAATCACTGCTGTGGAATTACTGCTGTGGAATTACCGCTGTGGATTATAAGACTTTGTTTTCCAAAGGATTAAAAGCTTACCGCAATGGGATTACCTGCGAACAGTATGGAATTTCCAAAAACTTTATGGGATTATAATTTTGATTTTTCTTCTTCCACTTACTGGATTACTTCAAGATCAGAGACAGTTTAAGGTATCTTTTCGTGTTGGACCTCATCCCCAAGGACTGGCGATGACTTCCAAAAGGGGGGAGATGTAATGGGCATGACCGTGTCCGCTCTGATACACCTTTGTTCTTCTGAACTGTTCCAGTGATGACCTTCACTGACCCTTTCAGTAACCAGACTTTTAACACAATTTATTTTTATTAGTTTGAATCAAAGGACAGATTCACACAAAAAGAGACTATTTCTATCTTTGATTTTATTCTAATACAAATATAATCAGAGCATCACCTGTGTTTATTCATGAGCAGTGTTGTAATTTACAATATGTCTTATGGTCACATATGCTATTATGCCGTGTTATTCTTTAATTTTTTTTATTTTAATTTTATATTCTTTATTCATTTCAAAGTTCAAGTTTAAAAGTTCAAGTTTAAAACAACATAAAAACTATTTACAATTCCATGTAAATAAAAAACCAAACATTACATGAAATGAAAGGAAGCAGAAGAAGATAAAATCTTATTATGTCTGCCCCCTTTTTTAACAAAAATAATTCAAACAATCAATTCAAATAACATTAATCCACAAAAAATATTACACAATAGATAACTCATCATACTTTACCATTTATAAATTTTGAAACAAACAAATTTATTTATATATATTCTTCCAAAAACCTAATTTGTGAAACATTACTGTGTTACTTGACCAAATGAAAGTGTCTACTCAAAAGAACTATGACAAAGTTGAATAATGTGTCAAAATGACTTGCTCAGAAGTTGTTTTTGTTGAGTTCAGCTAAAACTCTCACTAGCGTCGAGATGTCTCCTCTCTTTCAGACACTTTCCCAAAACATTCCTCTGTTTATCTAAGCAGACTTGCTGGCAACCTTGAGTTTTCACTTCACGTTTTCACACTCCTCTTGGTCCACGGACCAATGAGGAAACGGTGTTTCTGGTCTCAAGACTTTTAGAAAAAACGTTTGCTTCGGTGAACGTTTGGAGTTTGCTGAGGACCCTCAAACCATGAGGTTTCTCCAAAGAGCTGAATGAACGCCAGTCACACGCTAAGGACACGTCATTCAGTTAAAGACTAATAACATGTTTGTTATCAGTCCACTTCGAACTGAGCGTAAGCTCAGAACTTTGATTATTCCTTTCTTGATTAAGTTATCTTGAAGTCAACCAGGAACTGACACAATTTTCTGATGATCAACGAGGATCCCAGGAGATGTTGAAAAGTAAACGAGAACCGGTTCGGACGTGCTGGACCTGCAACGATTCTGTACGCCTGAAAAGCTGGTGTCATCTCTTTACCAGACTAGTCGTCTTAAAGGTAATGAGTCAGCGTCAAACGTACCCGGATTAAGCAGATGTCGGATGGAAAGTGTAATTTCTGGTAACATACTCAAGACAAATAACTTCCTCTTAACCTCTCCCTATTCCACTTAAATCTCTCCCTATCTCCATTCTAACCTGATAACTATATTTAAGCTAAGAACCACAGACAAAGTATAATGACATCCTGTATTTATGTCTGTTGTTACAATTAAATGTGCTGACGAGTTAAATTGAAAAGTGAAATCTATCAATCAAGTGTAATGGTGTTAATTTAGTTGATTTATTTTAAATAAGTGGTAGTGTCTTTGGCATACCAAACTAAGTTAATGTCTCATGGTCACTCTATGGCTTCAGTCTCAAGTTCATTATGATCACAGAAATATTGGGTAAACTGAAAAAGAAAAGAATCCGTTAAATTACTATTCAATCTGAATAAGTAAGTAATTAAGAAAGGTAAAGGGGTCAGCTTAATACTGACCCCCACAAAATCCTTTACATCTGGGTGGCACCATACGTGTTTAAAAACACAATATGAAGGATACCCTCATATATTCTACAACTGGTGGCCGTACGAGTTTTCTGAAAGTTTATTCATAAATCTGTGATCCCTCATGAACTTGAAACGTTATGTTTGCATATTAGGATCCAAGTTTTAGACTCTAACAGATTAATTTTGTGGTTGGAAAAGTGTTCAGAACGATTGCAGGACTGCAGTTAAGGACATTTGAAGCTGAAATTGTTATTTGTTCAACTCTTTAAACGCTATCCACAGTATTCCTACGCCCCATGATGCTTTGCGCGAAATGTGCACACGACTTCCGGTTGACCGGAAACACCGTTTGTTTACATGCGAGTAATACAGTTGAAGACAGTCCAAACTTTGTTGTTTTAGTTCATTAAAAATGTGGGAACACCACTCGTTTTGTTAAAAGAGGAGGGACAAATAAAAAGAAATTACAGATGTTACCTGATCGCGCAGACATAATTTAAAAATACATAAATAGCGAACGCGTTTGCTCCGGCCTCTCGGCTAAGGTTTGTTAGCAGCTATCTCGGCTAAAAATACCGGTCGCGTCTGAGATCTATCGTTTTAAGACAGTAAATCTTCCAAAACTCTCATTAATAAACCCTCCCCGAATAAAAAGATGTTACCTGATCGCGCAGACATAATTTAAAAATACATAAATAGCGAACGCGTTTGCTCCGGCCTCTCGGCTAAGGTTTGTTAGCAGCTATCTCGGCTAAAAATACCGGTCGCGTCTGAGATCTATCGTTTTAAGACAGTAAATCTTCCAAAACTCTCATTAATAAACCCTCCCCGAATAAAAAGATGTTACCTGATCGCGCAGACATAATTTAAAAATACGTAAATAGCAACGCGTTTGCTCCTGTCTCTCGGCTAACGTTTGTTAGCAGCTATCTCGGCTAAAAGTCACGGTGTTCTGTAACACCGGTCGCGCCTGACATATATCATTTTAAGACAGTAAATCATCCAAAACTCTCATTAATAAACCCTCCCTGAATAAAAAGAAATTACAGATGTTACCTGATCGCGCAGACACAGCCATAGAGTAGGATGCAGGAACACTCTTTCTTTGTTTTGGGTCCGTGTTGAAAACACTGTTGTTTTAGCCAAAGATTTAGCTTGGTCCGGTTGTTGGTGCAGCCGCGAACAGCACAGCAGGTACCTGAACCCCGGTAGGACATTTCAGTAAACGTTCCGTTTAAACAAAAGCTGTGTTTGCTCCGATAAAATGAATGAAAATAACTTTCAAAAACACCCGCGATCCATACTCCGCCATGGAATACAGGCACTTCCGGTGTCGGACAGGAAGTACAATGCACATTCGTTTCTACAGTGACACCCTCAGGAATACTGTGGATAAGTAGTTTGGTTGGGAGTTATAAGGCTGTGTGGGAAGTGTTTGGTGGTTCTGAAGACCCGGTCCAGATTACGTGTCCACATGCTGAGGCAATCTCATCTCAAAAATGACCAGAGTCATTTTTAGAAGCTATTATTAACATCTGCAAGATTGCTGTATGGTATTTTTACATTTTAGAGCAGGTCAAAAAGCATATAACTGTTAGAACGTTGTCGGATGGGTTCAGCCCGAGGTTTCTGCTCCATTAAAGAGTGGACCGGAACCAACCTTGACGCGCTCCGAGAGAGTCCGTGTTGTGTTGCAGTTGAAGTGCTGTGTTACTGAGCGTAGCTAAGTTGGCCTATCTAAATGTGCTCGCTGCATATTTCAGAATTTTGAAAGTTAATTTAAAGCGTTTATGAGCTGAAAGAGTCTGTAGAGTTATGTTCTGCTGTGCAAGCTAACGTTAAAGTGACGTGTCAATCACATCTGTTTATGAGCTGTGATTGGATGAAATGGGAGCTGTGATCAGTCAGTCACTTTCGTCTGTATGCGAGAGCTGATTTGCTGAAGTGGGGATGCACGCCATTGCGACCAGCCCACTTTTGTTGTCTTTTCCGGCACTGCATTGTTCGAATGTAATAAGACTACATTGACCATGAATGCTTGGGAAAAGAACTACAAGCGATGTGATTGATTGGTTAACGTCACGTGTTTGTGTAGCGAGCTCCGTCTCGCTGGAAGCTGGTGACGCGCTACACACGTTGTTGCGTCGGCCCGCCCCCTCTGTCTATCAGACTACGTGAACCCCAACACAAGACAAACGGAGATTTCACTAAGAGTTTAAAAACTCAATTCAAGCCATCTAAACAGTCTAACCACAAAGATTTGTCCCTGACAAGAACGTGGTTCGAGCGATTGTCACATACAGGATCCAACTCTTTCCAATGTTTATATTTTTACCGAGTTGTTAGATGCTACTCGCAAGCTAACGGCTAAGAAAATGACAGTCAACCACTCCGCCTCTAGCGGCCGGAAGTAGAAAGAAAAGTCACCTCGTGATAAGTTAAGACTCGAATCTGCCCCATGTTGGTTAAAAGACGTTTACAGATGAGTTCTCTCGAAAAATCATCAAAAGTCAGCATTTTATGGTGAAAAAACACCTTTAAAATAGTTCTGTACACAAACAAAAATCTCCTGTTTATTTTAAATACAGATCTTAGAATAACAGAGGTGCAGACAAACAATTTTTGCTTATTTTAAATACCAGAGATTTCATATAACATTCAAAAAAGCATCTTCTATTTGATTTTCGTATTAAATCAAAAAACAAAATGATGGTGAACAGAGCATTTCCCCATTAAGCTCTTCACATCTCTGCATTTTAAACAGAATTGGTGTACACATCTGTACACTTTTAGTTAATAATGGCATTTTTGTTTTTCTGTTTACAATTAATGACTCCATTTTATTTTAAATAAAAGTTTAAAATAACAAACAAGAAGCATCTTTTGATTTGATTTTCACTGAGAATCAAAACAAAGATAGCAGAGCAGATTTGAACATGCCACAGGACAACAACTTGATGAAAATCACTGATTTTTATTTAGAGTAACATCTTTAAACATCTTTAATGTTATGCTGAGCACACAAACATTCCAGTTTATTTTAAATTAAAAAAAAATATTTAAAATCACAAACAGAATGTCCTTTTTCACTCCTGATAACTGTCAAATGCAGTAAAAAAATCAGTTTCACTGAGACTGCAAGACATCTTTTTAAGGCATGCTCAAGCAGCATCCTGTCACATTTTAGTGAAATCATTGCATTTAAGTCAGTCTCTCTTTTATAAGCATTTGAGTGAAAAAACGAAAATCAGGCTTGGGTTAGTTAGTAACTGTTGTTTGAACATTAGTTCTATTTAAAAGTAAACACTGCACAGAGTGCATTTAGTCTTTTACAAATTCATTGAGGGTAAACCCTGCGGAAACAGGTACCTATGAATACTTATTACACAGTGAAACGCGTAAACCACAGCTGATTAGTTTTAATTAACTCAGTGAGACGCGTGCTGCGTTCACGTCTGTTGGCTCCCTCTCAGCCTGACACACCTGTCAGCTCTGCTCCTTCTTCACCTGTCGGCTCTCCAGAAGCTGCTCAGCCCGACGCAACTCTGAGCTGTATGTCAGCTGCACCACATTTGGGTTCCAGGTCTTCCATGACGGCTGCACCAAGTTTGGTTTCCATGACAGCTGCACCTACAAGTTCACCTGGCAGCTCGGCAGCAGCAGCTTCACCTGGCCGCACCTCCTGGACTGGTTCTACCCCTGCTGAGACAGGACTGGTGTTCACCTCAGCTTCTCAGCCTGGTTCCATTCCTGCTGCTCAGCTGGATGTTTCTTCCAGTTCGCCAACTCCGGTGCCAGCACCCAGACTGGTCCCTCCGGTACCAGCTACAAGACTGGCCCCTCCTGTGCCGGCTCCCAGGTTGTTCCCTCCTGTGCCGGCTCCCAGGTTGTTCCCTCCTGTGCCGGCTCCCAGGTTGTTCCCCCCTGTGCCGGCTCCCAGGTTGTTCCCCCCTGTGCCGGCTCCCAGGTTGGTCCCCCCTGTGCCGGCTCCCAGGTTGGTCCCTCCTGTGCCGGCTCCCAGGCTGGTGCCTCCTGTGCCGGCTCCCAAGCGGGTTCCAGCTCCTGCTACGTTGGATCCTGCACCAGCCGCCGACCAACCGGGCCCATCAGAGGCAGTGTCTTTTTCTCTCTCCACAGACTCTGTTCTCGAGGTGGTCCTGGGTCCTGAGGTCCTCACTGCTCCATCTGGAGGCCTCACTCCATCGGGGGTCCTCGTCTCATCGGGGGTCTTCGCTCCTGAGGTCCTCACTGCTCCATCTGGAGGCCTCACTCCATCAGAGGTCCTCGTTCCATCAGAGGTCCTCGTTCCATCAGAGGTCCTCGTTCCATCAGAGGTCCTCGTTCCATCAGAGGTCCTCGTTCCATCAGAGGTCCTCGTTCCATCAGAGGTCCTCGTTCCATCAGAGGTCCTCGTTCCATCAGAGGTCCTCGTCCCATCAGAGGTCCTCGTCCCATCAGAGGTCCTCGTCCCATCAGAGGTCCTCGTCCCATCAGAGGTCCTCGTCCCATCAGAGGTCCTCGTCCCAGCAGAGGTCCTCGTCCCAGCAGAGGTCCTCGTCCCAGCAGAGGTCCTCGTCCCAGCAGAGGTCCTCGTCCCAGCAGAGGTCCTCGTCCCAGCAGAGGTCCTCGTCCCATCAGAGGTCCTCGTCCCATCAGAGGTCCTCGTCCCATCAGAGGTCCTCGTCCCATCAGAGGTCCTCGTCCCATCAGAGGTCCTCGTCCCATCAGAGGTCCTCGTCCCATCAGAGGTCCTCGTCCCATCAGAGGTCCTCGTCCCATCAGAGGTCCTCGTCCCATCAGAGGTCCTCGTCCCATCAGAGGTCCTCGTCCCATCAGAGGTCCTCGTCCCATCAGAGGTCCTCGTTCCCATCAGAGGTCCTCGTCCCATCAGAGGTCCTCGTCCCATCAGAGGTCCTCGTCCCATCAGAGGTCCTCGTCCCATCAGAGGTCCTCGTCCCATCAGAGGTCCTCGTCCCATCAGAGGTCCTCGTCCCATCAGAGGTCCTCGTCCCATCAGAGGTCCTCGTCCCATCAGAGGTCCTCGTCCCGGCTGGGGTCTCCGCACCGATGGAGGTCTTCGCTGCAGAGGCCCTCTCTCCAACTGGGGTCTCCGCACCGATGGAGGTCTTCGCTGCAGAGGCCCTCTCTCCAACTGGGGTCCTCGTGTCTACGGAGGTCATCCTCTCATCACCTGCAGTCGTCTCGTCTCCTGCAGTCGTCTCATCGCCTGCAGTCGGCGCCACGGGGGTCCACACATCTCCAGGGGTCCCCGCCTCCCCTGATGATGGACTGCCTCATGGCCGACCTCCGGAACTGGCGGCTGGTGATGGACGGTCTCCTGGTCGTCCCCCGGACCCTGGTGGATGTTCTCTGGTGCCCGCCGCCCTGGCGGTTCCTCCCTCCGCCCGCCCTTGTGCTTTGGGGGGTGTTCCTTGGGACGCCGTGGGGCGTCCGTGGGGGGGAGGTACTGTAGGGATGGCTGTTTTCTGTGTTTTGTCTCCCTCTGTTGGTCGCTAACCATCCCTACACCCGGCTTGGTACAGGTGTCCTGTGTTTGCTTAATGAGTCTTTGACTGTATTTAAGTTGGCGTTTTGGCCTTTGCATTTGTCGGGTGATTGTCTGAGTTTCCCTCCTTCTGATGAAGTCCTTGTTTATGTGAGTAGCTGCCCCGTCAGCATTTTGATTTGTTCATTAAAAGTATTCATTATTTTAATATCTACGTTTCTGAGTCCTGCCTGCCTGCGTTCTGGGTTTCTGCTCACTTCACCGGACATCACTCCCTGACAATGACATTTAAAAAGGAGTGTTCAGCATGCTTCAAAATGTTTGTAGGAGCATTTGATTTTCTTACAAAAACTATAGATGCTCAAATTATTATTGTCTGACTATTTGAGCAACATCTTTTGGCTTTTCCCTCTCCAGGGGTCTCCACAGTGAGTCATCCTCCTCCATCTCACTCTGTCCTCTGCATTCTCTGTCCTCACTCCAACTACCTCCATGTTCCCTCTAACTTCATCCATATATCTCCTCGTTGTCTTTTTCCTGGGAGCTACATTTCTAACATCCTTCTACCAGTATACCCACTGTCCCTCCTCTGGACACGCCCAAACCATCTCAGTCTGGCCTCTCTAACTTTATCTCCCAGTCTTTCAACCTGTGCTGCACCTCTGATGATCTCATTTCTAATCTTATCCATCCTTGTCACTCCTAAGGAGAACCGCGGCATCTTCATTTCCGCCACTTCCAGTTCTGTCTCCTCCATACAACATACAAGTAGCTGGTGTCACAACTGTCTTTTAAACTTTTCCTTTGAGTAAAGTTTTCCTTTGGAAATGTCCTTTGAATGTCTAAGCAATATGTTTTCTTAAAATAGTTGCTCAAGTCCTTCTCAGTTTAGGTTTTCTAAATTCTACAGATGGATTTTTCCACCTGCACCTTTTTCTTCTCAGAGTTTTAAAGACAATACCAGTCTGAAAACATTTAAAGTTGTCAACGTGTCTTCCTGTAGAAGACACAGCTGCTAAGGCTTTTTGGTAAACTCAGCCATCTTTGGAAGTGACTGCAGATCCCCTCAAAGTCCTATTTAAGCAGGGTGAAACAACATGCGAGCAAATTTTCAAGGTCCTGGTTGCATACAAGAATGTTTACACTTTGATTTTCCTGAGGAAGTTTTTTATTTTTTATTCATTCAACTTTTATTTATACAGGTTAGTTTCATTGAGCCACAAGGACTCATTTACAAGAGAGACCTGTTTTAAACAAAGAACACAGATGAGGTACAAATAACGATAGACAATCATGTAAAAAGAATATAAAATGAAAAAGTAAATAGAAGAAATGAAATAAAAATAAAACAAAAACAGCTACTTTATGAAGTGGTGTTAAATACTAAAAAACAGGAACGCCTGCGTTGGTTTCTGCCATGAACTACCATTAAGCAGCTGTTTAAAACCCCTTAGAGTGGTCAAGGTCGAGAGCTTCAGAAGTTTTGCAAGGTATTCCTGTTTGAATAATTTATTCAAGTTTTTAGTTTTCGTTGCCTTTCTTTGGTTTGAATCATCCTTTTCATTTTTGTTGGTTTCAATTGTGCTGCAGCTTTTTAATAAAAGGTCTTCACGTTTTTATTGTGCATTTAATGTGCAATAGTAAAGGTTTCATTCTGTTCCACTCTGTTTTGAAAATACAATTTGTCAATTAAATGATTATTTGTAGACTTGCATTAAATCAATTTCTCCATTGTGGATTAATAGAGTACAATAACAAAATAGCTGTACACTGCAACAAAACTCCTTAATGTATGTTTCTTTCTTGATTATGACTTAAAAGCAGGGCTTCATTTGAGCCATATCCTGTAGAAACAGGATTGCAAACTCCCTTATTTTTACAGGTTGTGCTCCGGTAACTGTTTGCTTGGATCCGGTAACTTTCAGGCTTACATAAAGTTATGAACAAATATGAAAAAACTATGGCCCTCATGCACGAAAATGTTCGTATTTTTATCCTAAATGTCTCCTACTTTTGTTCGTACGAAGCGTTCGTACGAACATGCCACGTCAGATCCAACAAAGTCTTCTATCCACAGGAAAAGCGTGTAAACGGGCTGCTTAAAGTTGATGGATCCCACCTGTTCTACTCACCTGCGCGTGCTCGCGGGAAGGTAATTTACATAATTTCCACCCCTCAAAACACCATATAAGGCCACGTTTCCTGCCTTCTGACAGCAGGAAGTGTCCATTCATTCAAACTCAAGAAGTAAAAGGAGGAACTTCACGCGTTCGGAGATCTGCTCTCAGTGGCGCTGTGGCTACCCCCCACCCCCCCGCAAGTGTCGGATGGTCAAATATCTTTAATTTTAGTGTACTGTGTTACATTATAGTTTCACTTATTCAGAAGAGCGCACCGCTACCCCCCCCCCCCCGCAAGTGTCGGATGTGTTTTTGAACAGAAGCATTTTAAAATGTCTCGAAACTACAGTTAACTTCATATTAATATTGTAGTGCATATGCTGTGTGTCCCGTGGGTCGTACAGTATCAGAAATCAAGAATAAATGGTTTGATCTGAAAATGGCTTCAAACAAACGTCTCGCCGCAGCACGGACAGGAGGTGGTCAGTCTGCGAGATGGTGGACAATACTGTAAATGCCACGCTGCAAGACGCGTGCCAACATGTTTTGCAGCACAAATGGGTCATGCGCGCACCTCCTGGTCATCGCGCAACCACATTCTGCAGGTTATATTTCGAATCAGATATAATAATCTATTGCTCCGATGGTGTTTGGCACAAGATCAGTCTTAATTCGTACTTGTTCTGCGGCGGTGTATGGGGATTTTATGTACCTGGGTGTTAATATGAGGAGCGGCTTTGATGACCAAGGGGAGCGCACGACTCACTGAAGCCTGCGCGACACACCAGACAAATTAAACTTAAAATTATAATTCTAATTCAAACAGAATAACCTATTGTCAAGAATAATTATGGTGCGTGATTTTTTTAAACCCAAAATATTTTCTAAATAACGAAATATGAAGTTATTCGTGGAGAAGATCCGTCTGGATGACAGCAGACTGACGCTCCTAAATTATACGACAGGTCCGGACCACTCGTAAATTTTGTTCGTATCTGAAGAAAATCGTAGGATACGAAAACATTGTTGAATGCCACAAATGATCCTAAATCACTCGTACGCACAGTTTAAGAACAAATCTGTGCGTACGAACGGTTCGTGCATGAGGGCCATTGTCACTAATTTGTCAAAATAACAGCTATCAGAATGTTGAAAAGACAGCCCAATTTACTTTCATTTAAAAAAAATCTCATTGTACAAATAAATAACTTAGAAGTGAAGCACGTGAAGGCAGTGGCAGTGGAGATACAGTAGTCCCTTGTTTATCACGGGGTTTACATTCTCAGCTCCCTCGCGATACATGAAAAACCGCAAAGTAGGAATAGTAGCAGTAGTGTAT
>JBBPBX010016962.1:15323-31931 GCA_038048925.1 Garcialebias charrua | reverse complement strand
TAGATAGATAGATAGATAGATAGATAGATAGATAGATAGATAGATATATAAAGGTGTTTTAAACCCTTCCCACACTCTTGCAATATTCTAAACAATGTTTCTAAACCCTGAACGCTCTAAAAGAGCACAGCATGTCATGATCTCAGCTCTCTGCCTCCAGTTGCTCTCTGCCATCTGCCAGCGCTCTCGACCACGCCCACTTATCTGCTGCAGAGCAGAGATCGACTCCATCCCGGTCACTCAGGTCTGCTTACCAGCTGCTCCTGGTCATTCCAAAGAGTAAGAGGAAGCTTCAAGGAGACAGGGCCTTCTCTGTTAGTGCCCCTAAATTATGGAACGCTCTGCCTTTTAATGTAAGAGGCGCGTACACAGCAAAGCCATGCCCACTGCTCTGGGCTTCTGATTATCCCTCCTCATGGTACCAGCACAACTCCCCCCACTAAAGCCTTATTTATACTTGACGCGACGCGCGTTGGCCCCGCGCAGGGGATTAGCGCGTGCCGTGCACCTCTGAATTTTTGAAACTCCGCAAGCCCTGCGCGCGCGCGGTGGGCGCTACGATTTGATTGACCGACAGCCTTCACCCTCTTCACGCCGGAGCCTGCAGCTGTTTGCGCCGCTGTGGTCGTGGAGACGGAGTCGCGACGCATGGAGGAATGTTTTGTGACACAAAATGTATTAAATTATCCTTCATTCCTGATCTGGAGTCGGACTTTTCTTTTGTTTTTTCGCCAAAAGTCACGTGATCGCTTTCTCCTCCGCTGACTCCATGCATTAAAACCGCAAATAAAGACAACAGTTCAGCACGCGAGCAGAAAGCTATTTGTTTTTGTTGTGTGACGTCAAACAGTTCTTCTTCTACGGTAGATTTCTTCTTCTACACCTTTCTTGCAACATATGCACAGGTTTTAGAGGGTACTGCCTCCTGCTGGTCCGTAAAAGAACAGCACTTTGCCATGCGCCGCCGTGGGACAACTATAAACACCGAGGCGACACTATAAACGCATTTCGCCGCGCGGCACAGTGCACGCGCGGCGCGCGCGCTCCAGCCTGCGGACCAAAGCGAAAGTCTAACTCAGCCATAGACGCTGTAAACAGAACAAAAGGAAGTAAAAATTTGGCTCTAGGACAGTGGTACCATGCTGAGAGACTGCTTTAAAAAAAACTGACTGGAGTGTTTTCAGGCAGGCTGCTGCTGATGGAAGCTCAGTGGACCTGGAACTTTATGCTTCCTCAGTATTGGGTTATATTAGCACATGCTCTGAAAATTTATCCATAAAAAAATATGTTAAATCTTACCCCAACACAAAACCCTGGTTAAACAAAGAGGTTCGCACCCTGCTGGCAGCCAGGAACACTGCCTTCAAGTCTGGAGACTCAGAGGAGCTGAGAAAGACCAGGAAAGAGCTGGTTGCTGGCATTAAGAAGGCCAAGGCCACATATGCACAGAGGATCGAGGGACAGTTCACCTCACAAGACCCACGGAGCATGTGGAAAGGCATCAAATGCATAACTGATTATAAAGGCAGGAGCAAACAGTGCCCCAAAGACCCATCTCTGCCTGATGCCCTCAACAAGTTTTATGCACGGTTTGAAGACCCAAACAGACCAGCTAGCACCAGACTCACCTCATCACCAGATGAAGAGCATCTCAGCGTGACCACAACAGAAGTGAGGAGAAGTCTCAGAAGGATCAACCCTCACAAAGCAACTGGACCGGACAACATCCCCGGGAAAGTTCTGAAGGAATGCATCACAAACAATGATGAGTCCAGCTACAGACAGGAGGTGGAACACCTGGAGGGCTGGTGCAATGAGAATAACCTTCACATGAATGTGAAGAAGACAAAGGAGATGATGGTGGACTTCAGAAGGAACAAACAACCCCACACCCCACTGAACATAGGTGGATCAGTGGTGGAAGTGGTCTCCAGCTACAAGTACTTGGGGGTACACTTGAATGATAATCTCAGCTGGACCAACAACACCACCAGCCTGATCAAGAAAGGTCATCAGAGACTCTACTTCCTCAGACGGCTGAGACGAGCTGGTCTGAGCAGCCCAGTTCTCACCTCCTTCTACAGGTGTGCAGTGGAGAGCATCCTGTGCTCCAGCATCAACGTGTGGCATGGAGGCTGCACAGTTGCAGAGAGGAAAGCTCTACAGAGAGTGGTGAAGGCTGCACAGAAGTCTGTTGGAGTCAGTCTCCCCACCATCACAGACATTTACACTTCGAGATGCAGGAAAAGAGCCACCTGCATCATGAAAGACCCCACTCACCCAGCACACACACTCTTTGCCCCACTCCCCTCAGGACGGAGGTTGAGGAGCATCAAATGTAGAACCACTAGACTGAGGAACAGCTTCTACCCTGAGGCTGTTAGACTCATGAATAAATAAATAATAAGAATAATCACTGTGAAATATCACATCATGCTGATGCTGATCTGTTTTCTTGTTGCTGTGTTCATCTGTGACCATCTGCTCATAAAGACTCATGTTCGTGCTGCTGTTTGTAATGATGTTTTTCTATTACTCTAGGGCTTAGTGTATTTCTAGTTGGATGTTTTTCTTAGTTCATATCCTAGATGTTATTACTGTTTTTCTCTTACATTTTGTTGTTGGATGTAACTGGGACCCTGTGTACATAATCTCATTTCATCACATGTACTACATGCGGTGCAAATGACAATAAAGACTCTCTGACTCTGACTTTACACATTCGACAGGCTCCCTCACGGTCCATTTTTAAAACCCGTTTGAAAACTCATCTCTACTCATCGTCCTTCAACCCAACTGAGACTTGATTTTACTTAATTTTTATTGGTATTGATTTTACCTGATTAACTTTTCATTTTATTGTATTTTAAATTGAGTTTTTAGTTCACTGTGTGTTAGTTTTGCAGCTCTGTTTTTATGCTCTTTTATCTTGTTTGTATGAATTCCCAAGTGAATAGATGAATCTTATTTTAACAGTTTCAAACAAAGAACACATGAATTATGTTTGTTTTTTTCCTGGCAGCTATATTTCTAACATCCTTCTACCAATATACACACTGTCCCTCCTCTGGACATGTCCAAACCATCTCAGTCTGGTCTCTCTAACTTTATCTCCCAGTTGTTCAACATGTGCTGTACCTCTGATGATCTCATTCCTAATATTATCCATCCTTGTCACTCCTAAGGAGAACCTCAACATCTTCATTTCTACCACTTCCTGTTCTTTCTCCTGTCTTTTTTTCAGTGCCACTGTCTCCAGACCATACAATATAGCTGGTCTCACCACTGTCTTGTAAACTTTTCCTTTGACCTTTGCTGACAAATCCAATGAAATCCTTTGTCTTTTACAGATGTGAACATTTTGTGAGGCTGTTGTAAGCATTTCAAAGGTACGCTGTGGAGGCTTCACATGGTCTGCAACCACACTGACCTGCTTCATTCTTTCTGTGTCAGCAGGGGCCACAAAGAGCTAGACGGAGAGACCTTAATCTAAAACAGTCCTTGCCCTTCTTTCCTGATTGTGTCACATCTCTCATGTATTATCTGTGATTAAAGCCAAACTAGTTTTTATATCTCTTCTCAGCTGAGTTTTGACTCAGATTTCAGTATTTACAGTTTTATGTCTTTGCTGCTTTAAATTTACTTGTGAGTAAATTGCAGAAATTTATTAAATCATCCAATTACCCATCTCTTTGACAGGTTCTGTTATGTACTGTCCTTCAGTATGTATTTTTAGAGCAGGGGTCACCAACACGGTGCCCACAGGGACCTCTTGATTCGCCTGTGGGGCATGTTCTAAAAATAGCACTCTTCATCAAGGAGAAACACGTAATAATTGTCATTAATTATATTTTTAAATTTAAGAAATAATACTTGTATTTGCAAAGATGTATATTTGAAATGAAATATTATGAAAAATAGGTATCCTTAATAGGCAGTGGTCCTCACATCACCTGCTCAGTCCTATCTACATCTGTGAGGAAAGATGGCCACTCAGCTGGGTCCATTGGCAGAGCTGATGATCCTTGGTGTGGCTCGGACTTCGATGTGAAAGCTTCTGAGAAAGAGACAAAAGAAAAACAAGGATTACCGGTAATAATAACATAAAAGGGCAGAAAATGTTTGCAATGTACATAACTGTTAATCTGAAAATCAGTGGTGGGCCCTTCGACCGCTAGGTAGCGCTATTGCGCTAATCCGCTTGTAGCGTAGCTAAATAATCTGTTAGCTTTACAGCGGATTGACTAAGTTTTATAATTCATAAGCGGATTTATGCTATTTTTATTTAAAATGCAGTACCGCTAATAACTAATTATCTATCAGTAAAAACGAAATAACGTATTTACGAGCAGCGCCGGATGTGGTCCGTCACAAAAAAGCGTCCCCCTCAGTCTCTTGGTGTGTGCTCTCTCTATCAGTTAGCAGCCAGTGTGTTACTCTGGAGCCTTATTGCTTGTTTTCGAAGAGTCAGACGAAGACTTTTTAACATGGAGGGTGAACTTATGGATGTTTCTCAGGGCCTACGCGACGCGTCTGGATTTAAAAATAGAATTTCGCCACATTAGCACTCTTCAAAATGGCGTCCGCGACGGCCAAAGAAGCCAGGATTTTACAACAAAACACGGTAAAACAATTATTTCTTTGCTGAGAAAAAATATATTTCATAGCTGACGTTATAGCACAAGTTTTTCTGAGCTTGAGAGTTTCACGAAATGGTCAAATCTGCTGGATTTAAAAAAGTAGTTCACCATTAGGACTCTTCAAAATGGCGTCCGCAGGGCAGCAAACTTACATACTCAGGGAATCACAAGGAACTCAGGAGACAGAGGCAACAGGAGACAATGCCAGGACAATGATAAACACAGAGATACAGACTTATTTTTGATTTGATTTGATGTTCATTCATTCATTTTAAAAGAACAATACAAAACAGTTTCATCAGATACAAGGATGAATAGACTTTTAGCTGAATGGATGGATGGATAGACAGTTAGCTGGATGGATGATCTTTAACAAGTTCTAAAATCATTAAAATTTAACCTCAGCTTGTGCCTCTGACCCAACAGAACCTCCTTCAGCAGCAGAATCCTCTGTGGTTCTCTGACTTCATCAGTCTGCAGGACTTCATCAGTCTCTCTCCTGGTTCTGGAGGAGTTCTGACCCACTCTTCTTTCCATTGTTGCTTCAGTTCTTTGAGGTTTCTGCTCAGCTCTCTGAAGGTTTCAGGTTCAGGTTCTGGACTCTGACTGGGCCGTTGATTTGATTTGATGTTTATTCATTCATTTTAAAAGAACAATACAAAACAGTTTCATCAGATACAAGAATACAAGTAGGATAAAATGAAAGGAGCAGAAAGAAGATGAAATCTTATTATATCTGCCCCTTATTTATTTCACAGTTTGTTCAACCAATGATAACCTTCAAACTACATCACAAAATGAATAAATCTACTAATTTATCTAACTGTAATACACAAACTACATCACAAAATGAATAAATCTACTAATTTATCTAACTGTAATACACAAACTACATCACAAAATGAATAACTCTACTTAATTTTTCTAACTGTAATACACAAACACACTAAGCTACATCATATATAGTTTTTGAGCAAGTCCTTTTCGACCTTTTTCTTAAATGTATACATTGGGCAGCACGGTGGCACAACTGGTAGAGCTGCTGCCTCTCAGCGAGAAGGTTGCCGGTTCAAATCCCGGTCCGGGGCCTTTCTGGGTGGAGTTTGCATGTTCTCCCCGTGCATGCGTGGGTTTCCTCCGGGTACTCCGGTTTCCTCCCACAGACCAAAAAACATGCTTGTTAGGCTGATTGGTGACTCTAAATTGACCCTAGGTGTGAGTGTGAGAGTGGATGGTTGTTTGGTGTGAGTGAGACAGGTCCCTCTTGTAAATGAGTCCCCGTGACTCAACGAGGCTAGCCTGTATAAATAAAGGTTGAATGAATGAATGAATGAATTGATTTTGCATTTTTAACATCACTCTCCAGAACATTCCACAATCCAACTCCCTGAATTGAGGTAGACCGTCCCTTTAAGCTGGTTCTGAATTGTGGTTTGATGAATATCTGTCCCTTTAAGATTGTAATAACTTTGTCTAAATTTCTTTGGATATTTAAAGGTAATGTGTTATTATGAGCCCTATACATAACTGATAAAATACTATATTCTACCAATTCCTGGAATTTCAATAAATTTAGCTGAAGAAACAAGGTGTTTGATGGGTGACTGAAATGTTTTCTGGTGATTACTCTTACAGCTCTCTTTTGTAAAATAAAAACAGGCTTTGTAATTGTTTTGCACGCTTTTCCCCAAACCTCAATACAATAGATTAAATGTGGAACAATGATTGTGTTATACAACATATACAGAGCTTTATCAATTAAAAAATCCCTGACTTTATATACAGGTACATGAACACACAGCATGACAATCACAAACACCTGGACAACAAAATGGAGGAGATAAGCAAGACAATTAACAGAGAGACCAGGGAGTGTAGGGATGGGGACCCATCACCTGAGAGCAACATGCTTACAACTGTTATCTTGAAGTTCTAGGGTGTAGAGAGCCACAGAAACGGTTATGGTAGGCCGGATTTGGCCCACGGGCCTTGAGTTTGACACATGCGATCTAGTGGTACTAAAAGTAACAAAAGAAGAAAAAAAAAAACAGCCAAATATGTCAGCAGTTTAGCTAACAGACTTTGGAATGGGTACATTTTGTCCTTGTGAAACCTGTTGAAGAGAACCAAACTAAATACTCTGAAACTCAAACAACTTACTGTATAACAGTTCATGCACTGCTAGTTGGCAGTGTAGTGCAAATATTGCATAACTTGCTGCTACCAATTGTTGAATTTAATTAGCGGATTAGAATTAGCTTCCCCTAATTTTCATAAGACATTAGTGCTTTTGAAATTGCGGACCTAAATAAATTAATTAGTGCTTTAGAAATAGCAGAACTAATTTTTGGATTAGCGTTGCCCACCACTGCTGAAAATGATCTGGAGCACAAAGAGGAATTATAGAATATGTTTTGCTGTTAACTTACCAGGTAGATCATCAGCAGTTGCAGACACATATGAGACAGTGGGCACAGAGGATGGGGTTGCTAGACTTAGCTCTGCAGAGGACGGAGATGGACCTAATGTGTATTATGTGTAGGGTTGGGCATCAAGAATCGAGAATCGTTTGGAACCGGGACTAACTGTCCGGTTTTCCCGGAATCGTTCAAAATATTAATTTGCGATTCCTATGTTCGATGCTAGTTAGCCGACCGGAAGTAGCCGCCGCCGAAACCCAATGAAGAAGAATCCACCGGAAGTGTGCTTCCGAGATCGAAAGCGTACTAATTAATAAAATGACCAGTCAGGTCAGTGCAGCACTTGCAATAATTTTCTATCATGCAAAGGAGGGTGGAGAAGTAAAATAGTGTCCCGTCTTTGACGCGTTCCACCGGATTATTTTCGCTTCGTATCCGACCGGAAGTACAGAGTGGTCCGTCTGCAAAACGCTCCGCCGAACTTTTCGCTAATCGCTACCTCTTCGGCTCCATCAGGTAAATAAATAAACTATAAACTACATCTCATACCAACATTAAGGCAGCTAACAAGTTATACTCCGCTTAAAGCGGTAAGTCAGCTCAAATACAAACACGATGCTAACGTTAGCTTGTATTTTTTTCTTAGACAAACGACCTGAAATGGCTTCACAGTGTTCACCAGCGTCCAAGGTAAAAACGTCAGTGTAACTGAATGAAGAGTGCCACAGAACTGTTACAGCATATGTTGTGAAAAGGTTGCATCCCTTTTCAGATGTGAATTCAACCATGGATTGCACTTACATTGCACTCAAATCCAACACTTATTAACATTCTTAATCCATTTAAAGTTCTCTGTGTCTTTTAAAATGTTTTAATGTCTCTAGTTTTCATTATTATATAATTTCTGTTTATGTTCTCTTTCATTCCATTATGAGTGAATGTCACAGTTTGAAGAATTATTGAATAGGTTAGTTAGGCAATAACAACAGAGCTAATAATTGTACACATTCTCAGTCTTAAAAATGATTTAATAATCTCTTTTTACTGATAATACTGATAAACCTGTTGTTTGTTTAGGAACTTCCTGCAGTCTGTCCAGAAAGTCTCCACTGGAGGAGCGTTTTGCTGAGGAAGAGGCACAACATAATGTCACAGCTCCATGTCCATGAAGAAACAAATGGAGAGAGGGCTGCAGATACCAGGACATCCCACCAGCTGTTCTGTCTGAGGATCCTGCTGCTGCTGGTGGAACCAGGTTAGCCCATCAGTGGGAGCTCAGTAACATGACTGCAGCATCAGACACTGGACAATATTATATGTATAATAATAATAATAATATATGTTGGTGAGTCCATGTTGGCTCTAATCTGCCCTGTGAGAAATTCATAGTAAATGTAACAAAAAGGAAAAAGTTCATAGCATTAAATTCAAACAGAAGTTCAAATTATTTCATCCTGAAATAACTCTGGCTAACTACTGTAGCTTTTTTATAACATGGAGTTAAACTCAAAGTAGTCTCCTCAGATAAATAGTGTTACCATTATTTTTATATTAAAGTTTCTGTTAACTTATTATTTTTATATTTGATTGTTTCTGTTCAGTGCCCTGAGACAACTTCTGTTGTGACTTGGAGCTATATAGTATAAATAAACTGAACTGAATTGACATGTCTTTTTTTAACCCCGCCTACAAAAAGAATCGGAATCGAGAATCAAAAAGAATCGGAATCGAAACGAAGAATCGGAATCGGAACCGGAATCGCTCAAATTCAAACGATGCCCAACCCTAATTATAATCGTTGAGGACTGCACTCATTGTTTTAGCTGTTCAGCAGCACGTTGAGAAAACGAGCCCAGTCCCTTCTGGAGGGAATAATGTTCATCTGCTTTGTTTTCCTCTTTGTATTTTCCCATCTAACTACTTTATTTGTTCCACCTCAGCCAGGCCTAATGAAAACATTCAGCTCATTCAGCATGCTTTCTATATTTTTGCCTTCCTGTGCTTTTAGCTATATTGTTTGATCATTTTGACTTTTAGCTATTGTTTTGCTACTTTACTTCTATCTAGAATTTTGCTACATTACCTTAAATAAATAGTGTTGTTAACTGACTATTTATATATGAATGTTTTTGTTCAGTGCCCCGAGATCAATTATTTTATGACTTGGTGCTAAATAAATAAACTGAATTGAACTTTTAGCTTTTAACTAGCCTTTTCTTACATTTAGCTTTAGCTAGTGCTTTGCTACTGTTAATTAGCATTTTGCTTCTCTTACCTAGTATTTATTCTCTTTTAGCTTTTAAGCTAGTCTTCTTCTTTAGCTTTTAACAAGTGTTCTGCTCCTTTCGGCATTAACAGCATACTTTCAGCTTCTGCAAATTTCAGCAGTCCTTCAGCACTTGGCATTCTTGCTGCATTTTTACAGAAAATGCCATCTCTAGTTGAATTATCAGTTTAATTTAGAAACTGGATCAGTTCTTTGACCCTCCTGCTTTAAACCACGAGGATCTTTTTAGCGTTTGGACCTGTGACTTGTGTTGCAGGCTGCAGAGCTCGACCGTCCTGACCTCTCACTCTTTCTGGTAAAGTACTTGATGACTCTGGTTGTTGGGATATCTGCAGTGTTCTGGGTCAGCAGCAAAAAGACCTGTTCTGAGTGGGCCTACTTCTTCAACAGGACCCACAAAAAAGAGTAAGACTCCATCTTTAATCACCTTGTAACGGTTGTAGCAGGAACACAGATTGTTAACGGTGTGTCCTGCGACCCGCAGTCCCATCAGCGAGAGCCGCCGGGTGCTCCAGGAGTCCTGCGAGTTCTTCTTGAAGCACAACAGCCGCGTCCAGCACAAGAAGAAGCACTACAAGTCCAGCTCCCACAAACTCAAAGTCATCTCCAAGTCCATGGGCACGAGCACCGGCGTCGACCCGACCGGTGCCGGCACCAGTCAGGGCATGTCGCTGTGTGACACCCCAGCCAGAGAGCAGCTGGACCGAGGCGCCTCCAGCCGAAGCTCCAGGAGGGGGGAGAGAGAGGGGGGAGAGAGACGCAGCAAAGGGGGGAGCTCCAGTAAAGTCAGCAGCCAATCAGAGAGCATCAACAGAGTTCCTGACGGGAGGTAAGATGAGCATGAATATATTTTACATCTTATTCTTTGCACGTCAGTGTTTTACTGAAGCCTGACCATAACCACATAGTTAAAGCTTCAGTATGTAGCTTTTTTTATAAACATATTTCTTCACTCTGTCACTACCTCCTGACAGACTGATGTTAGCCAGTTAATCTCTGAAAAAAATAAAAAAAAAAAATGTCCCCTTGCTTCTCCAGGTGGTAAATAAGCATTTCTAAAAAGAAAAGGTGACCTGCCATTTTCCAGCCAATAAAAACAGAGCTTGAATTTGAATTTCAACAGACCATGGGAGAGCAGAGCCATATATGGCTCTGAGGGGGAGGGATCAGAATGCTTTGCCTGTTGAAATTTTTTCTAAGTGCTGCAGTTCTACAGAAACTGCAGACTGAACCTTTAACTGTTAATTTGAGCGTATAGTGCAAACTCTCAGTTTTGACCTCAGAATATTCACAAACACTTTGAAGAGCCTAAATGTAACTCAAGAAAGAGCAGAGTCATCTGGTTCTGCCATCACTGCACACAAGTCGTTTTCTGTCTAGACTCTTCATTTGTGGTTCCACAGTGAAACGAGCTGCCACATGCCTTGCCCCTTTTATCTTCTTTTACATTTTAACTTCTATCATGTGGCTTTAGAAGTGATGCTGAGCTTCAAAACATTCAAAACCTCACCCGTACAGTCCCTGCTCATTATACTGGTCTTTATCTTAAATTCACCTATTTAAGAGTTAATGTTCTGAACAGAATGTTGCCAAATTATTATTATTTTTAATTATGTGGAGGATCCTGTGACCATACCTCCAAGCTTCTTACATTTTAGGCTCATCGGTGCATTTAGTTTTCCTCTGGATTATCTAGAACGGGTGATTCAGCCACTCTAAATCCTCCACCTCTCTAGTTCGATGGTTTAGCCTCAGCATCATGACGTCCGTTACACCTGCAGAGATCTCCCTTGACAGCATGTCCCATTCACATGACATGCCAGCAGTCAACCCTTTTTGTATCTGTAAATAATTTGTAAATAATGAAGTTATAGCTACACCTGCTAACAGTACCATACTGCTAACAGTACCATACTGCTAACAGCACCATACTGCTAACAGCACCATGCTGCTGTGGATGTTTTTCTTTTTCACTTTTGGCGCCTTGTTTTTGTAGTTTTGTTGCATGCTTTGGTATTTGTTGTTGTTTTTGTTTGTTTGGCGAGTCGAGACGGTTCTTCTCGTCCTGAGCATTTCATTGCATTGTTGATCTGATTTGATTTTCCATATGACAACTAAACCAAACCTAACCTGTTTGTTACAACTGCCGTATTTTCCGCCATACAAGTCGCACCGCCCTATAAGTCGCATCAGTTCAAATATGTCTAATAAAGTGGAGAAAAAAAACATAAATACGTCACTTTGCCGTATACGTCGCATCTATTATGTGTCACCACTGATGACCTGAAAATGTGGGCTGGTAGGCCAAAAATCGAATGGTGGCCACAGGAGTGTGCACAGGAGGAATTTAACAAGAATTTAACAATATTAACACTTAAAAACAATTATTTGTTTGCTTGAAATTATAGCAAAGATGTGTCTCAATCTAACTTTTCTTTAATAAATGCACTTTGATGGTCAAATCAGCTGCATTTTCAAAAGCCGATACACGGGAAATAGGCATGTGCATGGGAGGACTCGTTGTGCATTTCTTCAAAATTCAACAAGATAACCACCTAAAAACAATTACGGTATTTGTTTGCTCAAAATTATAGCAAAGGTGTGTCTCAGTTGAACTTTTATTGAATAAATGCACTTTAATGGTTAAATCAGCTTCATTTCACCGAGGCGGTGCAGCTAAATGAAGCTGATTTGACGGTTGCTCCAGGCAAGCTGGATGAAGGTGGCAGGGTATGGCAAGCCGATTGTGTCATTAATGTCCACTTTTACCTATTACATGAACGGCATGCCTTACTACTCAAGTTCCATCTAGTGGCTGAAAATGGTAGTGTTCAATATTTTCAGTCAGAATGAAAATGGTCATCTCAGCCAAAAGTTGGTGTATAAATATGGGGGGGAAAAGCCATAAATACGTCACTTTGGTGTATAAGTCACAGGGCATGTAAATTATGCAAAAAAAATGTGACTTATAGGCCGAAAAATATGGTAAACAATCGGCGCTTCTCTTAATGTGTCCAGTTGCATCTGAGCTCCACATGCTCTGTAGATATTCTGAGTCCAGTTGAATTTTAGATCCTGCACTGCAGTCATTTGTTTATCACGTCTTGGCGCTTTTTCTAACCAAATCTTTAGTCTTTGCTTTAAAAAATTGGCTGTCTGGGTAATTTCATAGGGAATTGTTCTAATCTGATCTGGATTACTGTTGTTCTGCTGTCGATCCATTTCATCTGTTAAAGAAAATGAAAGCAGTTAGATCTGCTGTGATGACCATCAGTGATCTGCTCTGTGTCCTGTCTGTTTTCAGGCTGACTCCTATGAGTGAGCTGTCAGAGGCCAGACAAGTGACTGTCGGACAGCAGCATCCAGCTTTAAACCCCTCACACACCAGCATCGTCCAGGACTCCGTCCAGGACTCCGCCCAGCAGACGGTGCACCAGGCGTCTGAGGAGGGCACGGACCCAAAGGACTTCTGACCTCTGAAATGTTCCTGTGGGCTCCCTCATCCATCCACGACACATTCACTTAGCCTTGAAGCTGGGTTATGTGTTCATGCTAGTAAATGTGTTTATTCCCTGCTAAATCCAATAAACGTCTAGTATTACCAATGTGCCACGTTGGACCTGAACCTGTGAGGTGTAGCCTGGCGTGGCTGGGATTGTTGGCTGTTTGTTTGTTTGTTTGTTTGTTTGTTTGTTTGTTTGTTTGTTTGTTTGGGTGAGGGCTGTTTGTTCCAGCTTTACTGAGCTTTTAGTCTGAATGTTGAAGAACACAGCTGCTTCCCCACCAGACAACTACTGATGGTCATTTATTAGCATTAGCTGCGTTGGGTCGGCTGTTTTCCACCAGCTAGTTGAATGATAAATATTGGTAAACAAAGACTTTGTATGTTTTTTAATTGTAGCGTTGAAGTCTTTGACTGTATTAGTCAGAACACTGAGTTGCTGGAGAGCTCATGATACCAGGGAACGTTAATCCTGTGGTGAACTCTTTAATGTCTTATTGTTTTCCTCCAACAGGAGGTTGATCTTCAGACCTCATGTTCTTCACTCTGAGTGCCACTTTTTGCTCTTAAAAACCTGTTCCTGTGCTTGGTGTTGTTAAAGGGACAGTTTGGATCTTTTGAAGTGAGGTTCTGTGGAAAGCTCATGAACAGTTAGTGTCCTACCTGTTCTAGATCACCCTTTGAGTGACTTCAGTTTGGAGAATTGAGTTTAATTTTAAGGCTAAAGGCTAGTCCTTATAAAAGTGGATTGCTGCCTTGTTGAAACAACTCATGTCATAATAGTTTGTGTGAATTCTACTTTTTTAAACATTTACTCGGCTTTTTCTCCATTTTAAACTATTTCTGCATATTTATCCTGGCAGAAGTGTTCTGGAAGTGATACAGCTAGTGGCTGCTAGTGTTAGTGTGACAGTAAATTAAATGTATAAAGAAGTGTTATCTGGAATTACAATGAAATATTTAAGATTTGAGTTGTTTTACTTTTGGTCCCACTCGGACTAGCTGTCAGCTCTTCAGTCTGGTCATTAATAACTTCTGTTTCAACTCCACTTTAAAAGAACTGAACTATGGTTTTAAATTATGCATTTATTTTGAAACACTTGTCTTAAATTTTATTGTTTTAGATATTTTTTGTATACAAATGTCTTTAAAGTCATATCAACTGGATATAAAGTACTGCTTTATAATATAGCAATAAATACTTTTGTTTCAAGAATCTTCAAAGAAAAACAAATGTTCAGTGTGTACAATTATGTAAGTTTATAGTTTGTGATTCAATCTGAGGCTCAGCCAGTTCAGTTGTAATTGAACGTTTTATTCTCAGTTTAACCACTAGGTCATCCTAAATAAAGATGTGAGGATCTATAGATGTGTGAGCAGTGTTTATAGTATAAACATCACAAACACCGCATCTCAAGTACTTCTAGAACAACCCGTGTGATTTATATAAAATCATGTTCTGCTGTAATGTATGTCAACCTGCACAAGAATCTGATTGTTGCTCTTAAATGTATTTACCTGTCCACGTTTGTGAGCCACAAACTCAAAGGGAATTAGTGTCAGTGTGTTTTGTATTTCTGTCGTGTAGATGGAGGTTTAAGATGTTTAACATGTGCTTAGTTGGTCAAGCGTTTTATAAGATTTTCATTTTAATAGCATTTTTATCTGTGCTGTCATACTTTAGTAATGTTTAAATAAAACCACAAATTCATAAGTTCCTGTATGAGTCAGATTTATTCCTGTGAGATTAATTCAAAGCTCAGTTCAGCTGTTTTTGAAAGTGGGGTTTTGTAAAAACGTAACAACCTGTAGCATTTCTGGGTCACTTCTGGCAATAATTTCATAATGTTTTGGCCTAAATAACTGCGATACACAGAACTGAAAGTGGTGTAAATGACATAAATTTGGCATATTAATTTTGTTACAATGACAACAAAGATAATCTAACAGACTGAAACATTTGGAAGATTGAAGTTGTTTAAACCCTCCTGCTGCCCTTAGATTAAAATAACCCACAAGGCCTCGTATCATTTTAACCTTTGGTAGCAGGAGGGTTAAAAGGGCAGTGATCTGCTTTGGAAGTAGCATTTACTGTAGTAATACAATCTGTGAAGGAGCTGCTTCCATGGTGTTTTTTGCGGTCTTAAAACAACTGGAACCCTATAACCACCTTCAAAATGCAACTTGATTGACAAGTGTACTGGGTCAGTGCAGGGGCGGGCAACTTTTGTTTTTCAGAAGGGCAAATCAAGATATAGAAGTCTGGTACGAAGACCAGCATCCTCTTCCATCTACTACCCTCAGGCAGACAATACAGGAGCCTCCCATCACACACAAAAAGACTCAACAGTTATTACCCACAATTGTTGTCAGATTACTGAACTATTGATAGTAACATAGCACCAAGCCACGCCTGTGACATCTATTATGTTGCTGCTGCTGTTTCATGTACAAAGTACTGTATGTCACTACCATCGTAATTCATCTCAGTCTATATGTGAGTTATGTTCAATATACATCCTGTGCATTCGACAAATACTACTATTTATTTATTTTTTATTTATAAAATTTGTTCTTTAAAAAAAAAATACAATACAAAACAATCCCATAAATGATGACGTACAAAATATTAAAAAATGAAGGGTAGCAGAAAGAAGAAAAAATCATATCTGCCCCTTTTTTCAAACAATAATAATCTTCCAGTAACAGAACAAAATGAATAACTCTAATTTACACATTACGCTACTTCATTTTTTTTTTTAACAATTCAGTTTTGATCATTTTCTTAAATGTAAACATTGACTTGGCATTTTTAACTACATTCTCCAAACCATTCCATAATCCAATTCCCTGGATTGAGGTAGACTGTCCCGTTAAACTATACTGTATTGTGGTTTTACAAACATCTCTGTCCCCTTAAGATTATAACAACTTTGTCTTTCAACAAAATGTATTTGGATATTTAAAGTTAATGCATTATTCTGAGCCCTATACATAACTGATAAAATATTATAATCTACCAAATCATGGAATTCAATAACTTCAGTTGATAAAATAATGTGCTTGATGGATGACAGTAATGTTTTCTAGTGATAATTCTTACAGCTCTTTTCTGTAATACAAAAATAGGCTTTGTAATTGTTTTACATGCTTTCCCCCAAACATCAATACAATAGATTAAGTGTGGAACAATGATTGTGTTATACAACAAATACAGAGCTTTATCATTTAATAAGTCCCTGACTTTGTACAGTACTGCAATAGATTTAGCTATTTTTATTCTTACAGAATATATGTTGTTTCCATGTCAGTTTATCATCAATAACACCCAAAAACTTCACCTCACTCACTCTACAAATCTCAACACTGTGGAGGAGTAGAAAAGACGACACAGAAACTGGATGCAGAACCTCACTTTACTCAACTCCAACACACTCTGCGCGGAAGCGCCAAAAACCACACTTTTCACATGAACCTTTTTTTATTACAACATCCTGTCTTCAGGTATTACAACAAGATGGTCTAGTGGCAGGGCTTTTGACTACGGATCCGAAGGTCGCGGGTTCGCGCCCCAGCCACTACCCAGCTTGGGGTGTCTATGAGTGCACACCTATTTCTCCAGCTCCCCGGGCGCTTTCGGGCTGCTCACTGCACCACCTGGTAGGTGGTTGGGTTAAATGCAGAGACGAATTTCGTCTGTGTATGGGAACATATGCAGATGACAGGAATAGACATTATTATTATTATTATTATTATTAT
>JBBPBX010016962.1:0-15286 GCA_038048925.1 Garcialebias charrua | reverse complement strand
GAGGGCGACGAGGAGGGCCTGCAGAAGAGTTGAGCTCCGTTGGTTGTCGAGAGTCTCTGGAAGGAGGACAGCAGTCCGTTAGCGACGTGGATGGAGGTCTGCCCCTGCGAGGAGCCTGGGCCGTAACAACCTGATCATCTGACATAACATGAGCGGGTTTAAGCCTATCAATACAGACTGTCTCATTACGACCCCCTTTGGGACCTGGTTGGAGAACCCTAAATGGGCCATCATACAAGGGCTGTAGTGGTGTCCTGTGGGCATTGTGTCTGACAAAGACAAATTTAGAGGCCTCTAGGCTCTTGGGGACAAATTACTGCGGTAAACAATAGTGTACCGGGCCAGGGACACGAAAAGAGTCCCCCTGAGATGAAAACTGTTGCAACGGTGGAGCGAACTGTGGTGAGGGTACCTCAGGTAAAAACTTGCCGGGGACGCGCACAGGCTGACCGAAAACCAGCTCAGCTGGGGAAGTGCCAAGGTCCTCTTTGGTTGCGGTACGTAAACCCAGCAAGACCCACGGAAGACGGTCAATCCAGTTGTCACCGGTCAATGCAGCACGAAGTGCAGCTTTCAATGACCTGTGAAACCGTTCACACAACCCATTAGCTTGGGGGTTGTAAGCGGTGGTTCTGTGGATGTTAGTCCCCAGACCCTTGGCCATGGTAGACCAAAGCTCCGAAACAAACTGAGGGCCCCTGTCAGATGTAATGTCTGAAGGGGGGCCAAAACGTGCAACCCAGGTAGACATAAATGCCCGGGCCACCACTGCAGATGTTGTGGATGCCAGAGGAACCACCTCAGGCCACCTGGTGGTCCGGTCGATCATAGTCAGCAGATGTGTAAAACCCTGTGATGGAGGCTGAGGACCCACCAGGTCTACGTGCACATGATCAAACCGCCGACTATATGGAGAAAGGTTCCAAAGGTGCTTTGGTGTGCCTGTTGACCTTAGCACGCTGACATGGGACACACGCTGCTGCCCATTCCTTAACAGTTTTACGCAGACCGGGCCAAACAAACTTTGAACTGGCCAGTTTCACAGAGGCTCTAACACCTGGATGAGAAAGGGAATGTAAAAAGTCAAAAACGCGGTGGGGCCATGCAACCGGAACCAGAGGGCGGGGCATGCCAGTAGAAATGTCACAGAGTAGGAGAGGACCTCTGTCATTCACCTGCCGTTCCTCCAACTTGAGGCCTGTGGGCCCAGACTGGAGCTCGAGTATTTCTGCATCACTACGTTGGTCCTAGCCTGGTTTAAACCAGACCCTTGTCCTTCACTTCGCTTTGGACTAGGGTCTGGCATCTCTGCCATAGACAACGATTTCTCCTGGAGATTTTTGAATGGACCAATCAGAGAACAGGAGGCAGAGTTTTGTTAGTTTAGCCTGGCGAGGTCCAGGCTATCAGATAAATTGCTCAGAAACCACTCGGTGGATATTTTTTCTGCCACCAGTGTGTAATTATATGTCTTTAATTTACTGACTGTTGGCCTAGATGAAACATTTGAGATAAAATTCGATTTTTTATCATTTATTTTCGTAGCGCACCCGAGGCTGTTTGGAAAATATCAAACCGAAACTATTTAATATCCAGCAGATTTGACCATTTCGTGAATTGATTTAGGAACTGTTAAGCTCAGGAACACTTCTGATATAACGTCAGCTATGAAATATATTTTTTCTCAGCAGAGAAATAATAGTTTTTTACCTTACCCTGATGCATGCTCAATAATCCAGGTAGAAAAATCTAAAAAAGCTAAGTCTGGTCCTCTGGACATTCAAAAAACAAAAAAAAAAAAAAAACAAAGCAAAAAATTGTAGAAACGTTTCGTCTTTCGTCCGAAAGACTTCCTCAGTCTGAGGTGCTGGGTTCAGCTCAGTCTTATAAATAGCACCCTCTCACAGTGTTACACAACCAGTTGGCTGATGACAGCCTGAAACCAGCTGCTCACATGATCAAGGAGGACCATCAGCCTAACAATGGATCGTTAGCACCCTGATGGTTGTTTGCTATTCACAGAGGGCTGAGTGATACCAGCAATCACAGCATTGTAGGAGGGGGACAGTTGAACTCGGAGGCCTCCACCCCTGTTTAATGATGGGCGGTTTCTTTTCACAAAGATGGCCTCCTTTACTCCTCTCTCAAACCATCGTTCCTCTCTATCAAGGATGTGAACATCTTCATCCCTGAAAGAGTGACCGCTGGCCTGGAGATGGCCACTGGCCAAAAGGATGGCCCAGCACAGAAGATCAACATCATCAGGTCAGGACTCTGCAGTCTACACTCATCTCCAGGCCAGCGGTCACTCTTTCAGGGATGAAGATGTTCACATCCTTGATAGAGAGGAACGATGGTTTGAGAGAGGAGTAAAGGAGGCCATCTTTGTGAAAAGAAACCGCCCATCATTAAACAGGGGTGGAGGCCTCCGAGTTCAACTGTCCCCCTCCTACAATGCTGTGATTGCTGGTATCACTCAGCCCTCTGTGAATAGCAAACAACCATCAGGGTGCTAACGATCCATTGTTAGGCTGATGGTCCTCCTTGATCATGTGAGCAGCTGGTTTCAGGCTGTCATCAGCCAACTGGTTGTGTAACACTGTGAGAGGGTGCTATTTATAAGACTGAGCTGAACCCAGCACCTCAGACTGAGGAAGTCTTTCGGACGAAAGACGAAACGTTTCTACAATTTTTTGCTTTGTTTTGTTTTTTTGTTTTTTTTTTGAATGTCCAGAGGACCAGACTTAGCTTTTTTAGAAATAGTTTTTTACCTTGTTTTGATGAAAATTCGTTCGTGGCGGCAGCCATTTTGAATGACGACGTCAGTCGACATCGTTCAAAACTCCGCCTTCTGCTCTCTGATTGCTCAGGAACACTTCTGATATAACGTCAGCTATGAAATCTATTTTTTCTCAGCAGAGAAATAATAGTTTTTTACCTTGTTTTATTGAAAATTCCTTCGTGGCGGCAGCCATTTTGAATGACGACGTCAGTCGACGTCGTTCAAAACTCCGCCTTCTGCTCTCTGATTGGTCCGGTCAAAAATCGGCCGGAGAAATGGTTGTGGATGGGAGAAATGCCAGACCCAGCAGTGAAGGGAAATGAGAATTGAGCGGAGCTGCGTAGGAATGGCGAGGGCCAGGCTATGACGATCATGACATGAACTAAGCTTCACAAGTCTATCAAATCAAATTCAGCCAACCCAAAAGAGGAAACATGGAAATTCAACAAAACTTAACTCAAAAACCACAAACTTTAAAACATTTAATACACAGTGGCACTGCCAAAAAAAATTAATGGCTACAAGGTCATTGTGAGGTGAATGCAAGTCATTTTCCTTTGAGACGTTTGAACAAATGACTGATTGCATCTAAAATATCCTGTTTTCATTCGGCTCTGCAGCCACAGCTTCATCACGCTGCTCATTTATCTCTGCTGTCTGTGCTTCATTTNGACGTCAGTCGACGTCGTTCAAAACTCCGCCTTCTGCTCTCTGATTGGTCCGAACAAAAATATACCGGAGAAATGGTTGTGGATGGGAGAAGTCCCAGACTGTGCAGTGAAGGGAAATGAGAATTGAGCGGAGCTGTGCAGGAAGGCGAGGGCCAGGCTACGTTGGTCCGCAGCCATAGCAGAAAAATCGATACCAACGTACACGGGAGAGATCAGCACCCGGGAGAGATCAGCACCCGGGAGAGACAGTCGGCTACCACGTTGGATTTGCCAGCCACATGCTGAATGTTGTAAATTCAGAAACCGCAGCGAGGTGGCGTTGCTGGCGTGCAGACCAAGGGTCAGAAATTTTGGACATTGCGAACACCAAGGGTTTGTGGTCAACATATGCAGTGAACTGGCGGCCCTCCAGGAAAAATCTGAAATGGCGTGTAGCCAGTTAAAGTGCCAGCAATTCTCTGTCAAAAACGCTGTATTTAAGCTCATTGTCCCGCAGCGGACGGCTGAAAAATGCAAGCGGTTGCCAAACCCCAGAAACCTGCTGTTCTAACACAGCCCCCACCGCAACATCAGATGCATCGGTTGTCAAAGCTATTTGTGCCGCTGGGGATGGATGGACCAAAAGGGCAGCAATGGCCAATGCAGTTTTAGCATCACCAAATGCCTGGAGGCGTTCTGGTGTCCAGTCAACACTTTCGTTGGCCTTTTTCTTTTTTAGCGCCCCATAAAGCGGTTGCAGCAGTTGTGTTGCCCTAGGGAGGAAACAGTTATAGAAATTAACCATCCCCAAAAAACTCTTGTAGAGCCTTCCCTTACGAAACAAAAATATATTGGAATATATTGTAAAATATATTGGAATATATTGTAAAATATATTCCAATATATTATAATATATATATTATATATTATAATATATTCCAATATATTATAATTCCAATATATTATACAATATATTCCATTATATAGAAATGTTATGATATATTTTCAAATATACACAAAGACATGTACACAATATATGTGAATATATATTGTGTATATATGGATACAAAAACGACCCACATATCTGCATAGTTTTCCCACTGTAGCTGACTTTATTTTTTAAGTTAGCAGGTTTACAGAAACAAAAGTCATTGATGAATTTTGCAATGTCCCTAAAGGTAAGGAACTAAAAACTTTTTTGACAAAGATAATTGAAAAAAAAAAAAAATACAGAAAAAATGAATCATAGAACATTATAACTTCAATTTCAATACAAAATTTCATGAAGGGCATCAGTAAAGGTAACAGCCCTAAATTGCTTTGAGATAGTGAAAAAACCCTCAAAAAGAATGTTGCAAAATAGAAATGAAGTAAATACCAATCACATTGGTGTAACTGCTACAAAATGTACATATATGCTGCCAATAATTGGGCAACTTACTATCTCATATAGCCTGGTTTAAACCAGACCCTTGTCCTTCACTTCGCTTTGGACTAGGGTCTGGCATCTCTGCCATAGACAACGATTTCTCCTGGAGATTTTTGAATGGACCAATCAGAGAACAGGAGGCAGAGTTTTGTTAGTTTAGTCTGGTGAGGTCCAGGCTATTCAGATAAATTGCTCAGAAACCACTCGGTGGATATTTTTTCTGCCACCAGTGTGTAATTATATGTCTTTAATTTACTGACTGTTGGCCTAGATGAAACATTTGAGATAAAATTCGATTTTTTATCATTTATTTTCGTAGCGCACCCGAGGCTGTTTGGAAAATATCAAACCGAAACTATTTAATATCCAGCAGATTTGACCATTTCGTGAATTGATTTAGGAACTGTTAAGCTCAGGAACACTTCTGATATAACGTCAGCGGTGAAATATATTTTTTCTCAGCAGAGAAATAATAGTTTTTTACCTTGTTTTGATGAAAATTCGTTCGTGGCGGCAGCCATTTTGAATGACGACGTCAGTCGACATCGTTCAAAACTCCGCCTTCTGCTCTCTGATTGCTCAGGAACACTTCTGATATAACGTCAGCTATGAAATATATTTTTTCTCAGCAGAGAAATAATAGTTTTTTACCTTGTTTTATTGAAAATTCCTTCGTGGCGGCAGCCATTTTGAATGACGACGTCAGTCGACGTCGTTCAAAACTCCGCCTTCTGCTCTCTGATTGGTCCGAACAAAAATCTACCGGAGAAATGGTTGTGGATGGGAGGAATCCCAGACTGTGCAGTGAAGGGAAATGAGAATTGAGCGGAGCTGTGCAGGAAGGAGGCTATATCTCATACTATGCTACTATGATTCTCTTTATGTACTGGTGAAGATCACTCAACGCTGCCCCACGAAGGCTTTGTTTGGCCTATTATCTAATTAATTCCACTAGGAATTCTTTGACCTCTTTGAGGCATTCAAACCACTAATATAGCATCAAAGTTTCAGTTTATCACAGCCAGGTGATCATGAAGTATGGAAAAAATGAGACATTACATGAGAGAATGAAGAAATACAGTAAAAATAACTTTGTCAAACTTGGGAGAAAACTGCACATTTTAAACCCTTCATCCCAATATATGTACACTGTATGGATGATTTTAGGGTACAATTTCAGAAGATGGTTGTTAGATGCTACTCGCAAGCTAACGGTTAAGCTAAAGGCTAAGCTAGCGGGCGTCAACAGCGCCTCTATAGCGGCCACGAAGAGTAATTACAGTCACTTTGTGATAAAAACAAGCAGAACATTTACACAGAATAGATGATGAAACCTAGTCTGCATTTAATGTAAAACAACATATTTTAAAGTTATTCTGTGCACTCCAGTTTATTTTAAATAAAACGTTTAAAATAACAAACAAGAAGCATCTTTTGACTTTGTTTTCACAAAAATCAAAACAAAGATGGCAGAACAGATTTGAACATGTCACAGGACAACAAAATCACAGATTTTTATTTAAAGTAACATCTTTAATATGCTGAGCACACAGTGCACGCGATGATTTGGAAGACGTCAAAGTGAAACAATTTAAATCCAGAAGATTTGACCATTGCGTGAATTTATTAAGGAACGTGAAGGACGCGGGTTCGCGCCCCGGCCCCGGCCACTACACACCTTGGGGTGTCTATGAGTGCACATCTAATTCTCCAGCTCCCCGAGCGCGACTACGCTGCTCGCTGCACCACCTGGTGGTGGTTGGGTTAAAGGCAGAAGACCAATTTCGTCTGTCAAGTATGGGAAACATACACAGATGACAAATGTGACAAATTATTATTATTATTAAGTTCTTGGAACCCTTGTGCTATAAAGTCAGATAAGATTTTTTTTTTAAGGTAAAGTTTTTTTTTTTCATGATGTTAAATTCCTTTTTGTTCTAACAGCTTTCTGCACAACGAACTGACCCTCGTCGAAAATAAGATTCACCTGACTTTGAATTTCAGTGATAAAAGGTATTGCAAATTTTGTCCCCAAAAGCTTTGGAACATACAGATGTTTGTGCTCCAAATAAATTATAAAAGTAATCATTTTTCTGGTTTGCAGGAAGGAGATGAAGACCAGTTTGGAGAAGTACGAGAAGAACACTCAGATGAAGACGGTGAAGGAGAGGAAGCATGTGTGACCACTACACAGCCAATGTAAGTGTAGTGTTCTTGTCATTAGTCAGTACTTCAGCCTTTTTATTCAGAATTTTTTTTATTGTTAATTAATTCCTGTTTATGTAGTTTGGTGGAACAGGTGATGTGATGACTGTGAAGAAAAAAGATTTACATCCTCGAGACATCGATGCCTTTTGGCTCCAGCGTCAGTTCAGTCGTTTCTAACACTTTGAGATTTTTGTTAATGAAAAGTGCGTTATAAATTAAATTCATTCTTATTCTTATTATTCTATGACGATGCCATTGTCTCTCAAAAGAAAGCTGATGAAGTCTTAGAAATCCTCAAGGTTTGTCTGTCGACATTTGTTGATAGTTGACTTGTGCCCACACACACACAGATCTTTTGGACACCCTTTTTCTCCTGTTTTACAGACTGACAGTGATGACAGAGAATGTGAGAATCAGCTGTTGTTGGGCGTCAACACATTTGATTTCATTAAAATCCTCCGTCAACACCGTCGCATGAGTAAGTCAAGTCTGGCTGGATGAAAGTTTGCCGCAACGTTCTGCCATATTGTTTTTATTTTGAAATTGTTTGTGTCTTTTCACACACACACACATAGTTCAGTACAGGGAACCCCCGACCTACGAACGAGTTTGGGACCTAAGAACCGTTCGCAGCTCGATCCGTTCGTAGGTAGGGGGTGAAAATTATATTAAAAAAAAAAATTATTCATTCATTCATTCATTCAACCTTTATTTATCATGCTAACGGAGCGCGCGCACACATTTAAGCATGTAAAGTAGTGTACTGTAATGTTAAACATTGCTATTCACATTTACAGAATAAATAAAAATATATTTTCTTACTTTGAGATGGTCAAAGCCGACATAGGTTGCCATGCGTTGATTGTTTTCGGGCCAAGCAGCGCGGGGGCCGGCAAGCCACCGCAGCTGCTCCAGACCTGTGTTAGCTAGCTGGCTAGCTTCTGCTAGCCAAGCCATGAGCTAGTGTTGGAGCGGCGGCGCGATCAATCTGCAGCTGCTGCTCCAGCCGCTGCTCCAGCCTGAGACGTCCACAGAGCTATTCCAGCTAGTAATTAATCCATATGATGCGATCCTGGTCACCAGTGTTCAAAAGGCCGGCTCCCGTGTTAGCTCCAGTGTTAGCTCTCTGGAGCTAGCCAGGCCGGAGGTGTAGCCAGGCCGGCCGGAGGTGTTCGCACGGCGGCCTGGCACGATCGGCGATAAATCCGCTGCTGCTTGAGACATCCACAAAGTTCACAGAGACGTTTCCAGCTAGTAATTAATCCATATGAAGCCATCCTGGTCACCAGTCTTCGTCCGGCTCTCGGCAGCTAACCTAAGATGGCGTCCGGTGTTCTACATTAATTTGTGACCGGAGACCCCAGTGACTGAACCTAAAATAGCGTCCGGTGTTCTACATTAATTTGTGACCGTGTAAACTGAAGACCTACTTCCTGTTGCCCAAGATTGCTCAAAAATTGCTCAAAAATGATCAGAAATGATCTTTTTTATCATAATTATTATTTATAAAGCCTTTAAAACAACCAGAGCTGCAACAAAGTGATGTACACATGAAATTAAGAACATTTAAACACAAAAAAAAAAAAAAAAAATTTTTTTTTTTTTTTTTTTAATTCATATTTTTATTAAATATGATATGTTCGTAGGTCCCGTGGTTCGCAGGTCGATGGGGTCGTAGGTCGGGGGTTACCTGTATTGTACCATGCTGGCGAGCACTCAGAGTGAAGCATACAATGAACGTATCATAGGGAAAATGGAGTCGGATCAGGAGCTGTCAAAGATTCTCTACCAGGTTCAGGAGACTGAGAAGGAGGACATCATTCGGGTAAGAATTCCTGTTTGTGAAGTTATGCCATAAAACCATTTGTCTGTGTGGACCATCACAGCTCGGTTTTGTTTTCTAGGAAGAACAATCTCGCAGGGAGAGGGTGAGGAAGTCTTAGATTTTAGATTAGATTTTAGTGGTCAAGGTTAGGATCACATAGCCAATCATTCTGTTCTCTTTATATTCCAGGACTTGAATCCAGAGAGGCTGAGGCAGACATTGCGGAGAAGACCATGGGCATCTACACTGTCCGAGCAGAGGGTCGTGGTCCTGATGGTCCAGGTAATGGACGCTTTGCTGATGTTGGTGTTGTGCATGCTACATACATACATGCATGCTACATACATACGTACTACATACATTCATACTACATACATACAGAATACATACATACATGTTACATACATAACACATATATACAGTGCTTTAAAGAAATTTCTTCAAATGAACATTCACTTGGCCTAAGGATGAGCTGCTTAGATTTTAGTGGTCAAGGTTAGGATCACATAGCCAATCATTCTGTTCTCTTTATATTCCAGGACATTGAATCCAGAGAGGCTGAGGCAGACATTGCGGAGAAGACCATGGGCATCTACACTGTCCGAGCAGAGGGTCGTGGTCCTGATGGTCCAGGTAATGGACGCTTTGCTGATGTTGGTGTTGTGCATGCTACATACATACATGCATGCTACATACATACGTACTACATACATTCATACTACATACATACAGAATACATACATACATGTTACATACATAACACATATATACAGTGCTTTAAAGAAATTTCTTCAAATGAACATTCACTTGGCCTAAGGATGAGCTGCTTAGATTTTAGTGGTCAAGGTTAGGATCACATAACCAATCATTCTGCTCTCTTTATATTCCAGGACATTGAATCCAGAGAGGCTGAGGCAGACATTGCGGAGAAGACCATGGGCATCTACACTGTCCGAGCAGAGGGTCGTGGTCCTGATGGTCCAGGTAATGGACACTTTGCTGATGTTGGTGTTGTGCATGCTACATACATGCATGCATGCTACATACATACGTACTACATACATTCATACTACATACATACAGAATACATACATACATGTTACATACATAACACATATATACAGTGCTTTAAAGAAATTTCTTCAAATGAACATTCACTTGGCCTAAGGATGAGCTGCTTAGATTTTAGTGGTCAAGGTTAGGATCACATAACCAATCATTCTGCTCTCTTTATATTCCAGGACATTGAATCCAGAGAGGCTGAGGCAGACATTGCGGAGAAGACCATGGGCATCTACACTGTCCGAGCAGAGGGTCGTGGTCCTGATGGTCCAGGTAATGGACACTTTGCTGATGTTGGAGTTGTGCTGGAAGGTGTGGAAGTCCTCCATAACCTACAGAGTGTCAGCCATGCGTGCGTGATGCTTTATGGACTGATCTATGCACTCAACTTGAGCTATCCGAAAAGCCTGACCCGTACATTCGAGGTGTACCAGAAAATCCTGATGAACCTGGACTCAGCCAAGCTGTCACCAAAAGTACAGACACTGAAACTCAAATTGCCCCAGTGATTTGGCTGGCAATAATGCACATACACAGCTACCTGATTTTTTGTCAGTTTCTCCATCATACAGACTGTTTAAATCCCTTATAGTTTTTGAAGGGTGTGTCAGGAAAATACCTGTTTAATGTTCTTTCTTTTTTCTTTTGATGTTGAAGCACTTAACAGGAAGTGATGTGTGAATGTGGCTGTGTAGGTGAGTTCTTATGCAAGTTCATAGATGGTTGGTTTCTAAAATGTTTTAGCGGGACATATTGTATTACCTCAGCTCAAACCAGATTTTTTTTCTTGAATTGTTTCCAGATTCAGTGGAGTTAAGTGTTACAAAGATTTGTTCTAAAAGGTGCTTAAGTTTCTACAAAATCCACTAAGGTGAAGTCTTTATTTTTTTTACTTGTAATATTTTAGGAAAAGTATGGCCAAAATGGGACCTATGGTCTTGTGAATATGCACAAGTGAAACTTTAATTTTGATATTATAATTTTGTGTATTTAATATGATTTGAAGTTTAATAAAGATGTTGAAAGAACAACAACTGATTGCTTCATTAAGATTGTTGGTATGAATGGAAAGGAATTGCATAAATGTTATGCATTTTGATTAATTTAGTTCATTACATATGCATAAATGACATGTAATTAAAATAAATATATGCTATTTAAATTGAATTTGAATAATTTAAATAATAATAATAACTTGTTAAAAAGTTTTTTTTGTGTAAATGAATAAAAGTGAAGTTCCATTTTAAATACTGTATCCTGTTATTTAGTGTATTGTTAAAATGTTTAACTGTTCAAAAGCATGTGTGAAATATATATACAGTATATATATATATTCTAAAATATATTGACAAATGTACCAATGTAATATATAATGCAATATATTATATAATATATAAAGAATAGCCACATATGTAAAAAAAATATGCCAAAATATATTTAGATATATTAGTTAATATACCATAAAATATATTAAATTCATATATTTTACAATATATTTTAAATATATTATTTGATATATTTTTTGTTATATTTTGGCATATATGTGTAGATATATATTCTAATATATTTTTCAATATATTAAAAGCGGCAATTCCTTATATATTATTACATATATTACAATATATTGTGTTCATATATTTTTCAATATATGGCAAAATATATTTAGATATATTGGTTAATATACCATAAAATATATTAAATTCATATATTTTACAATATATTTTAAATATATTATTTGATATATTTTTTGTTATATTTTGGCATATATGTGTAGATATATATTCTAATATATTTTTCAATATATTAAAAGCGGCAATTCCTTATATATTATTACATATATTACAATATATTGTGTTCATATATTTTTCAATATATGGCAAAATATATTTAGATATATTGGTTAATATACCATAAAATATATTAAATTCATATATTTTACAATATATTTTAAATATATTATTTGATATATTTTTTGTTATATTTTGGCATATATGTGTAGATATATATTCTAATATATTTTTCAATATATTAAAAGCGGCAATTCCTTATATATTATTACATATATTACAATATATTGTGTTCATATATTTTTCAATATATATTTTAATATATATTTCATGCTGTAATTTTAATTTAATTTTAGGGTATTAATAATCCATATCAACTGATACAAACCACAGTAACCTTAATCTTGTCAAATACTTTCAAACAACCCCAAAATTACATTATTATGAAATGCAATATATTGTTGAAAAATATATTGTAAAATATATTTTTCTTGCTGGGGCTGTGGAAAATTGGACACCACCTGCACTTTGTTTGGCAATGGAACAGCACCACTGGCAGAAATGCGGTGGCCCAAAAAATCAATAACTGACAATCCAAACTGGCATTTTGCTGTGTTTACAATCAGGCCATGTACTGCTAGGCGCCGAAAAACCTCATGGAGGTGGGACATGTGCTGTTCAGCCGAGCTGCTAGCCACAAGGATGTCGTCCAAGTACACAAATATGAAGGACAATCCCCTTAAGACTGAATCCATCAACCGCTGGAACATTTGGGCGGCACCTTTAAGACCGAATGGCATGCGCAAAAACTCGAAAAGGCCAAACCAAGTGATCACATCGGTCTTAGGAACATCCTCCACATGCACGGGAACCTGGTGGTATCCCCGCACTAAATCTACTTTAGAAAAAATGGATGTCCCAGCCAGGTGAACTGAAAAATCCTGGATGTGGGGGATGGGGTAACGGTCATTTTCCGTGATGTTATTAAGGCGGCGGAAATCCCCACAAGGTCGCCATTGGCCGTCTGACTTGGGCACCATGTGCAAGGGGGAGGCCCACGGACTGTTGGAACGTTGCACAATGCCTAAACGCTCCATGTTAGCAAACTCTTCCCGCGCGATTGCTAGCTTAGTGGCATCGAGGCGGCGTGCACGCGAAAACCGGAGGACCCGTTGTGGGGATATAATGTTCGATCCCGTGTTTTGTTTCTGTGTTGGAAAATTTCGGAACAGTCAGTGAAGGGATCTCTGACAATAAACGCTGAAACACGTTTCCTGAAACTAAAAAGTTAGCATGCATTAATGGCCCAGCTCCTCGCGTAGCACAAGGCAGTGACGAAAAAGACAGAGCGTCAATCAAACGTCTGTTAGCAACATCAACAAGGAGCCCATGAGCACAAAGAAAATCAGCACCTAAAATAGGAACTGAGCTCGCAGCAACAACAAAGTTCCACTGGAAGTCCCGGTCATGGAAACAAACAGTCACCAACCTTTCACCAAATGTCTTGATGGGAGAGCCATTAGCCGCAGTTAGCAACGGCCCGCAGCCTTCTGCCAACCTGTCGGAGCCAGTCGGGGGACGAGGCTCTTCTGTGAACCAGAATCCACCAGAAACCGCCTCCCCGACCGAGTCTTCTATGAAAAGCAGCCTTTCCTTGTCGCCAACGGCCGCGGCTGCTACCGAGCGCTGGCGGTGTCGTTTCCCTGCGGCTTGAAGCTGCACGGCGGGAGACATTGTTGTGCTTTGGCGCCGAAGCGCTGGTGGTATAAGCAAAAGGCGGCTCCTCTACGCCTGCTGATAGCAATCCCTGCCACCACCGATGGCTCGTCCGGCTCTGAGGATGTTGCTTGAAGCACAGAAGATGCTACTGGAGATCTGGGAACCACCGCCTGGACTGCGAAGGTCCTCGTAGCTAGGAGGATGCGGTCGGCTTCTTCCACCAGTGAGCGGTAGTCCTTCTGCTGCAGCAGCGGAGAGTTGGCCAGCACAACGAGCACTGGAGCCGGGAGCTGTGGGAGGAAGAGGTGGATGAAGAGGAACCCTCCGTCGTCTGATCCCAGCAGGGACAACATGCTCTCCATCAGCTCAAGAGCTGTGCCATCGCCCAAGCCAGAGAGGGAAAGGAGTTTCTCGGCGCGCTCTGCGTCGGAGAGGGAGTAGCGCCGTAGGAGCAGCTGCTTGAGAGCGGTGTACTTTCCGTGTGCCGGAGGGTCCCGGAGCAGGGTCATTGCTCGCCGGGTGGACAGCGGATCCAGCGAGGCAACCACATAGTGGTATTTAGTGTCGTCTGATGAAATCCCACGAAGAGCAAATTGTGCTTCAATGTGGACGAACCATGAAGGAGGATCATGCAGCCAGAAATCCGGGATTTTAACAGCCACCAAAAAAGAAAGGGGGGCCGCCGGTGGAGGTTCCACAGCAGCAGACATCTGAGAAGAGCTGGCTCCATCTTCCGATGTCGACATGTTCGGTTCTCGGGGTCACCAATGTGGAGGAGTAGAAAAGACGACACAGAAACTGGATGCAGAACCTCACTTTACTCAACTCCAACACACTGCACGGTAAGCGCCAAAAACCACACTTTTCACATGAACCTTTTTTATTACAACATCCTGTCTTCAGGTATTACAACACCCTGTCTTCTGGGTGTGAGTAGAGCCCTCTAGTGGTTCGCCACAACACTATCAATTTTGAATGGAACATCAACAGTTTTCTTTTTATTACTGAATATCATGTAATTGGTTTTTTCTAGATTTAATGATAATTTATTGAGTTTAAACCAAGTTTGTATTTTAACAAATTCTGTCTTTATCAACTCCAACATCTGTTTTACCTGTGAAATACTTACATCCTACTTGCACCGTTACATTGTTACTTTTGGCCCTCTGGGCATTGCCTAAAAGTTGTCCACTTCTGATTTAGTGGGCAATTCAGATCTAGCCAGATCCATAACGTGGACCTGATCCACCACACACACACACACACACACACACACACATTCTTGTACTCCCCACATAGTGAGGACCAAGTAAAAACACCAGCAGAGTGAGGACCACTAGTTCTGAATGACTTAGAAAGAGTGTGAGAGCAATTTTGGACACTAGATGTCACCCACCCACTAAACACTCCCTCAGACATTGCAGAACAGCAACATTTTGAAAAAAGATTTTGACCATCAAATTGAGGACCGATAGGTGTGTGAAAAAAGGTATTTAACCATCCAAGTGGGGACCGTTTAGTGTGTGAATGCCTATTATGCTCTAACCTTCTGTTCTACTACTTTAAAGATCAGTTTTAGTTTTGTTAGGTTTGGTTTATTTTCACATTAGCTATTTTAACATGTTTTCTGCATTTTTTTAACCAATTGTTAACCAATTTAACATTTGTTAAACTATTTTTGGTTGCTTACATCTCTTTTAAAACCTATGGAACACTTTAAAGGGTAATTTAGCCTTTTGTAGTTTCTGTTTTTAGCCAGTTAAACTATTTGTTTAAGCATTTTAAACTTATGTACACCATTTTAAACATGTACTTTCTTTGAGT